>CANUEP010012212.1:0-10009 GCA_947857235.1 Jatropha podagrica | reverse complement strand
AAACATGCTCCAAAAATATTTAATAACATATTAGACACATGTAGTAATTTTTTTCGGACCGAAATAATACCAAGTCCCGGATCGATGGTACTATTCACAGACCGGTAAATCACTATTCCCCAATAATTTATTACTTACTCTGACATTGAAAATTTACATCTTAACTTTAATTAATTAACCACTCACATATAACCTAATTAACTCCACAAATATTAATTATGCTCAATATCATAATCGAGTCCAAATAAAATATTTTTTTCTCCCTCGGGTGATACCATTCATGACTCGCCTAAATAATATCATTTTAAGATCTGAAATTTTGGGGCGTTACAGGACAGGAACAGCCTCCTATATCAATAGGAAGAAAGTTGGTCCCCCAAAACACAATAGGCTCAAAAGTGCCACAATCAGTTAAAAAGAAGACTTGAAGCCCTTAATCAAAATCAGGGTTATCAAACGAAGAATAACTTTGTATTTCTATAAGAGGGCCCGAGACTGTGAGTAGGTATCCTGTACTTAAGAAGATCAAAATTCTTGTACACAGTTCTCGAGAAAAGATTAGGCCAAACTGGGCAACTCCTCCATATCGTAATGAAGATTCTCTTTGAAGGCATTGTCATCCTATCAGATGTCAAACTGATGTCTCTTTTACGTGTCTCTAAAGTAGTATGAGTCATGAAAAAGAAAGTCATGGAAGCCCTGCCATTTAGGCATTTGTCATCTGTCTCCCATCATTACCGAGTGTTAAGTGTTCATCCCTATATAGCATAGGTCAAAATATATGTCTGAAGCCCTATAGAGATGCGAGCTGAACCATCCACTCCCAATCGAGATCCAAAGTCAGACATGCGTCAAAACACAAAAGTCAAAATCTAACTCGATAAGTCAAAATACACTATAGGTCTAGGAAACTTGTTTTTATCACATTGGTTGCATTTTTCTAGATTCTTCTAAGTCGTCTGAGTCCTTAAACGCGATAAGGTCAAGAACTATCTCTGATGTCACCCTACGTCTACCCTCAATCCCCCGAGTCAGTCTTGCTCTACAGCTTCTCTCATTATTTCTATACTCTGAAATCTAGCCTTCTCTAAAAAGCATGATTAGACCTTACACTAGAACCTAGAAAATTGGCATTCATATGCAAACCCATCCACAGATCAGAAAGGCTTAGCAGTACCTATCTTCAGCTCTCAAGCCTTCCTGAAAGTACACCAATCCAACCAGAAACCCCAAGCCAATTTAGAAATAGCTATCTAAAGCAAAATCATGCCTTGCAATTCACATATCAAACAGACTTAGCTGTATCGATCTTCAATACCTAATCTTTTGTGAAAGAACCTTGATCCATTTAGAAATCCAAGCCAATTTAGAAATGGTCACCTAATGCGAAATTAGACCTTGCACCAGAATCCAAAAGACATGCATCCATGTTCAAACCATTTTAACCATCAGATAAACCTAGTTGTACCCACTAGACATACCCAACTCTACCCACTAGAAAGACCCAACTATACCCACTGGATAGACCCAGCTGTAGCTACCAGACAGACATAATTGTGCCCACTGGATAGTCCTATCTATACCCATAAGGCAGAACCAGTTGTACCCATTTCTAATATCAGACAAATCCAACCGTATTTACCTTTAACACCTAGCCTTTTTTCGAAAGCATACTAGCTAGATTAAAGACCTAAACCAATTTTGAATTAGCTACCTAAAGGAAAACCAGACCTTGCACTAGAATCCAGAAAATAGGCACCCACGTGCTAGCCATCCTACCCATCAGATAGACCTAGCTATGCCCATTTCTAAGATCGAACAAGCTCAGTTGTGCCCACCTTCATGTCCAGCCTTACTTGAACTAGAATCAGACATTACATCAAAACTCAAAAGATAGGCACTCATATGCAAATTATCCGACCCATCATACAAATCCAGCTAATCATTCCTTCTACACCTAGCCTTTTCCAAAAAAACCCATAACTTGGGTCAGAAACTTGAGCCAGTTTAGAATTGGTCACCGCATTCACTACATGCATACCATTTTACGTACTAACCATGAATCTTAGGTCAATAATCAAAGCGAATAAAGAAAACCCATGCAAAAGCCAGAATGAACTAGGCATTCAGTGCCAAAATAAACAATAGGTAGTCAATGGAAACCATCCATAATAAGGGAATCAGTGCTAAGGTTAGAAAACCAATGCAATTTAGTGCAATCAATCAGTGTAGTTAGTCCTAAAATAAAAAAATCAAGGCAGCCAGTGCCAAAATTAGAAAGCCAAGGCAGTTAGTGTCAAAACTAGAAAATCAGTACAATTCAACACAATTTTGTGCAAACTATTCGTAACAGGGCAATCAATGCCGATGTCAGAAAACCAATGCAATCATTTAGAATAGGCAATCAGAAAAACCAATGTAAAATAAGCAATCAGTGCAACTAGATAAGACCAAGCATCTAGTTCAACCACTCCAAAACAAGTAATAAATGCAACCAGATAAGAATAGGAATTCAGTGCAACCACTCCAAAATACGCAGCCGGTGTAATCATTCAAAATAGGTAATCAGTGCAATAATTGTAAAACAGGCAATCAATGCAGCCAGATAAGAACAGGCATCCAGTGTAACCACTCTAAAATAGGCGGCCAATGCAATCCATCGAAAACAGGCAGTCAGTGCAACTGAACACAAACAGGGCAATTAGTGCTAATTCATTCAAAATAAGGCGATCAGTGCCAATTCATCCAAAATAGGGTGATTAGCGCCAACTTAATAAAACTGCGTGACCAGTGCCAATTCATTCAAAATAAGGCAATTAGTGCCAATTCACTCAAAATAGGGCGGTCAGCACCAAAACATTCAAAACAAGGTGATCAGCGCCAAAACAGTCACAATAGGGCAGTCAGTGCCACAGCATCTAGCAAATAGGGCGACCAGCGCCAACGCACACATAACAGGGCAGTCAGTGCCACTTGACTTAAAATAGGGTGATCGACGTCAAAACACTCACAATAGGGCAGTCAGCGCCACAATATCCAACAAACAGGTGACCACCACCAATGCACACACGACAGGGCAATCAATGCCACTTGAGTCAAAATAGGGTCATTAGTGCCAAAACACTCACAGTAGGCTAGTCAGCGCCACAACATCCAACAAACAATGCGACCAGCGACAACACACAAACAATAGGGCAATCAGTGCCTCTTTACTCAAAATAGGGCCATCAGTGCCAAAACACCCACAACATGGTAGCTAACGCCACAACATCCAGCAAATAAGGTGATCAGCATCAATGCACACACAATAGGACAATCAGTTCCACTAGACATAAAAAGGGCGACCAGCGCCAAGACAATCACACGAAAGGGCGATCAGCACCATGATAGTCACATGATCACGATAGGGAGACTAATGCTAAAATAATCCAATAAATAGGGCAATTAGTGCCACCAGACTCATAACAAGGCAATCAGTGCCACCAGACATAAACAAGGCGACATGGGCTAAGACAGGGCAACCAGTGCCAAAACAATCTAACAACAAGGCAATCAATGCCACCGGACTCATAATAGGGCAATCAGTGCCACTAGACTCACATTTAGATGATCAGCACCAACCTAATAGAATAAGGCGATCAGCCCCCAAATAATCTAAAAAAATCAAGCAGACAGTGCTGGTCAGAGCAATAAGCAGCAAGATACACAAATAGGGCAATCAGCGCCAATGCTTACAAAATAGGCAATTAGTGCAACATTCACATAGAGGCAAGCAGTTCAATACTCAAAATAGACAAGCAATGTAATATTCGCATATAGGCAACTAGCGCAATACTCAAACTAGGCAACCAGTGCAATACTTAAAATAGGCAACTAGTGCAATATTAAAAATAAGCACTCAGTGCAACTAACCAATCAGGCATCCGGTGTAACAATTAATAAATGGGTAGTTAGGACCGAGATCAGAAGGCCAATTCAATCAAGTATAGTCATGGTTCAAAATAGGCAATCAGTGCCTAGATTAGAAAACCAGTTCAATCAAGTATAGTCATGGTTCAAAACAAGGTAATCAGTGCCAAGAATAGAAAACCACTACAATCTAGAGTAATTCAGTTCAATGCCTATACAAAACAAGGCAACCTGTGCGAAAAGCCAAAAAACAGGGCAACTAGTGCTATAATAAGAAAAACAGTGCAAATAGTGTAGTCACTGTTCAAACATGGCAAACAATGCCAAGAATAAGAAATAAGGTTTTCATACCAACTACAGAAGTTTTCAGACTTTAAACAGGATTTTTAGACCAACCCTAGAAGCATTCAGGCATTAAATAGGGTTTTAAGGCCAACTACATAAGTACGCGAACTTAAAATAGGGTTTTTAGATTAACTACCAAGGGATTCAAACTCAAACCAGAGTTTTTAGACCATATTCAAACCAACTGCCGAGGTGTTCAAACCACCAACGGAGTAATCAGACTAAGAAATAAGGTCTCTAGACTAATTACCAGGGTATTCAGGCCGTCAAGAGGGTTTCCAAACCAACTTCAAAAGCTTTCAAACTCATAATAGGATTTTTAGACCAATTACATAGTATTCAAACTCAAAATAGGGTTTTTAGACCAATCAGACTCCTTTCTGGACCATCTACGGGATCACAGGAGATTGAAGCTTCAATCACAGGTGAGAGCAAGCCACCAAGGCAAAAGACCAATTTTCTCGATAACTAAGGGTGAAACAGTAATTTTTAGATAATCAGACTCCTAAGACTACCTATAGGTAGGGGTGAGCATTCGATTAATCCGAACCAATCCGAACCGAATAACTCAATCCAAATATGATTGAATTTCATAAATCCTTATCCAATCCAAACCATATTTAATATAAAACCAAAATAACCAAACCAAATAATATGCAGTTTTATTACAAAAAAATCTCAATCGTCCAAATAATTGAATTAGTATTTTCAGTTGGTTAATCCAAACTGATTACGAGAAAATATTCAAATCCAAAATTTTTCAATATATGTGTTCATGTCACCAAATTTGCAATTTTCACCCTTAAAATAATTATATACATATGATTATAAATTTATACACTTGTATAGAATAAAAAATTAATTAATTAATCTAATAAGTCACAAGTGTCCAAATAAAAATTTCAAATGCAGTCATACCTAAATCCAATTATCCAAATAACAATTATTATAACTAACTTAAAATAATAATGCATTAAACTTTCAGTAACAAAATTATAGTTGATCACCAATTAAACATTACGTTCTTTATCAATGATCTCAAAAGTTATATCATAAAAACTATATAAATATAGTTTACACTTTTACTTTTACTTTAATATGGAGTAAAAATGCAATGGTTTGATAGAGAAATCTGAAATAAAAGCCAAAGTTTTTTTCAGTCTAACCGGATCATGATCGAAAAACCAAATTAACATTTATAATTAAATGATCCAAACTAAACTTAATCTATTGGTAATCGAACCAAACCAAATTACTTGGTTTGGTTTGGATTTTCAATTAAATCTATGAATTGTTAACCCCTACATACAAGGTCAAAGGAGGTCACCATTAGACGATCAGACTCCTACGAGGACTACCTACAAGGTCATAGGATGTCACCATCAAACAATCAAACTCCTACAAGGACTATCCAAAGGGGCACATGAGGTCACCATCAGACAATCAGACTCCTGCCAGGACGACCTATAAGATCAAAGGATGCCTCCATTAGATAATCAGACTCCTCCCAGGACAACCTACAAGGTTAAAGGAGGTAACCATTAGACAATCAGGCTCCTACTAGGACTACCTATAGGGCCAAAGAAGGTAACCATCAGATAATCAGACTCCTATCAGGAACACCGATAGGGTGAAAGGAGGGCACACAAGCAATCAGACTCCTATCAAGACTACCTACAGGGTCTAAGGAGATCATTTGGACTTCTCGAAATCAGCCAAATCCAATTGGCCCCAAAAAGATGTTCTCAAAATCAGGGAGACTCGCACGAAATGTTCTAGACATCGCCACAACCTTCTAGGTATAGTTTTTAGATAACAAAACCAATGAGAAATGCTAAAATCAAGGGTCCATAAGCTTAGACCTTGATCAACTCTGATCTTCTAAAGAGGGCAAATTGTTGACCATGATTTCAACACTAGGGCATGGGAACAGGCCTAATTGTGTGTTCTAAGGCATAACAGGCCAAACCTAAGGAACCATGGGGCCCACCCATGGTACCAAGACATGGGAAATTCTATCACAATTCCAACATATCAAGAATCAACTTAATCGAACATTGTTTAGACTTTAAACCAAATTCCAAAAGTGAAAGATTGACAAATCAAAGGTAGCTTCACCTTAAGTTTTAAGGCATAATAGGCCTGAACAAAGGCATATTAGGCCCCATCCATTATGTTGAGACATAAGAAATTTTATTACGGTTCCAACAACATGAGAATAAGCTCAATCGAATATTGTTTGGGCCTCAGATGGACCTTCGAAAAGCAAAGGACTCAAATTGAGCCAAAAATGGGCCAAGGCGTAAAACTACCTCGATTGGCACCAACCACCTGTCTGGCAGAACCAACAAGCCCCTAACCGGTACCGGCCAAGGCTACCAAGTGCCCAACTGGCAGTACCGGCCAAAGGGTGGCCAGTACTGGCCAAGGCAGTCCAGCAAGCCCTTTTGCCTATGAAAAGGCACTTTCTCTCTCCCATTTTCCTCCCCTTTTATTGCTTGATTGATCACTTCTCAAGCATCAATGACTCTCACTCTCACTTTAATGACTCTACAACCACAAAGTTCGACTTTTCTCATCTTCTTTAATTGATTTTAAAGCCCGACTTGGCTCTCAAATGTCAATCCTTTCGACTTCCAATCACACTTTGACCTTTCTTATGCCAAAGCTACTAGTTAATTGATTCATTATTAATTAAATCTAATGATTAATTAATAATTCATCATTTAATGATGTTATAAGACAATAACATAGGTCCTCACGCCCTACCTTAGCTTAAATTTGGAGGAAGAATCGACCTCTTTAATTGACAAATCATCATGGAGCTCTGATCTGGACGCGTCACAAGCACAAGTGTATAACTCCTTAAACTCGAACTTTGTCAATTTAAGCCCGATCCATTCGAAATTCTATCAACTATCAAGCTCGATCCATTCGGTAAAATCAAAAAACTAGTTTTTAGTCTAAAGTTCAGTTCATCTGGTAAACCAATAAGCCCACTCTAAAGAGTGGCATCCTCAGAACCCTACCATCCTAATCAATGGTAGAACTTCGTGTGCCCTGATCCTCATATAAATGAGTTATGAAGGCATACCTATGGATTTTAGCATAGGTAGAGGGCCCCCAATTAAACTGACCGATCAGGACTTAGGGGGAATGTGTTGCACAAGCTAGAATCCTCGATAATGAGGCTAGAGCTGAGCTCCCTTCTAAATTGCACACCTTTATTACATTTGCATACTTTCAATGCACATTATTCCAAAAATCGCCATGCATTATAAGTATGTTTATGCATTGATAATCCAACATTTATGCAAAAGAAAATTTTTTTTTTCCTTTCAATTAGACCCAAACTTTTGATCCATATGCAATGAAGCTAAAAACCTAGTCCCCAAACCCAATGATTTGAGGCTAGTGCATTTTATTCATTGTGGCACACTAAAGGAGTTAATTCATGAGGTTTCTACCTTATATTTTCCTCAAAAATAAAAATAAATTAAGGTGGAAACTCTAACACACCACAAACATTCAAAAGTACTCCAATGAGCTAACTGAACATCACTTAAGCAGTAAATAGAGCCATGAAATTGATAAAATGATAATTAGATCAATTAAACAAACCACTAGTCACTACAGGACCAATTAAACAGAACAAAAGGAATCGCAGCAGGGTTCCACCCAATTTTTCATGATGAACCGACCAATGGGCCTGTTTGTTTAGACTCCATCGTTTGGATCTTTCCCACAGTGCTCGAGAGGGGTATCACACATATTGTCGTGCAACTCGACTAGGATAAAGGCCATTGACAAGCCACACAGGGGGCAAACAATGGATTTAAGAGGAGTTGGTGACTTGTCTTAGATGCCACCATGGATAGTTCCATTTAATTCCCTCAGCAGTGAGATCTTGCAAAATGACAGTCCAACTAATGACGGACGAGATTTGCAATCTGTAATGGGGTATTAAATGGTCCAATGTTGTAGCCACCACTTGTAACTTCTCAAAGCCTATAACTACTAATGAATAAATAAAATAATATAAAAGGAAAACCTTGATATGTCGAAAACCTGCAAGGGTGGCCTAAGCAAGAATTAAAGCATGAAACAAAAAGGTCCTTAAGCCAAAAACCTACAAGGGCTGCTTAAGCAAAAATTAGAGCAAAAAAGGATAAAATGCTCATTAAGCCAAAAACCCATAAGGGTGCCTTAAACAAAAATAAGTGCGCAAGAAGATAAAAGGCTCATGAAGTCGAAAATCCACGAGGGCAGCTTAACCAAAAGTTAGAGCATAAAAATAAAATAAGGAAAGAAAATTAAAATGCATTTACCTGCAGTAAGATTGGGCTCCCCATTGAACCAAGCATTAAAGTGGGATCCCAGACATGTTCTCCTAGCCAAGTGAGTGTTTCAGCAAGGATGAGGAAAAAGGGTGTACGTCTGGTCATCTATCAACAATAGGCACCAACCTAAGGCTGCCACACCCTTCAACACTGCTAAGTAATAAATCTTGACTAAGAATACAGAAAAAAATAAGAGAAGGCTAGAAAGGGCTAGCACGGTCTATAGTCATCGCATGGTCAACAATAGGTTGTAGGGGCACAACATCGATCCCGAGTTCATATGTTGGGATTTCATAGGCTGGGCAGCTGAAAATAGACAAGATTCGAGAAGCAAGGTCCTCATTTAATTGGGGCAAAAGCTAGGGTTTCTCCAGCCTCTGTCTATTTGCTTGAAGTGATTCTGAATTCTTTAAACGGTGGACAAATCTCAAAGTCATTATGGCAGAACAAATTATGAGAAGGATCGAAGTGGTTGATCAACAATTGTATCAATCTAAGTTGAATCCAAATGTTTCATTAATAACTCAAGCTCTTGAGTTCAAAAGGCTACAACAATTCCTAATCATCACGATTAAAGCTCTGGGACAATATTTCAAATGCAGGTGCAAGAGATCGGTCTATATAAGATCTGAATGAAAGGTAAGTATATAAATTTTATTAAGAAAGAAAGAGTTATGAGGTATGCAGGCGTGGTATAAGTCTTTATAACAAGACAATCAAAAAGTAGAGTGATAACTGGCCGGAACTTAATTATAGCTGGAAATCATTTGGTAAATAATGTGATTTATAGCTATAAAACGCAAATATACTAATCTCATTCATAATGTTTGGAAAATTGTCCTTTCATATATTCAAAATATTAATCATTCTATATGATAAAATCATTTCAAACTAGGCCTAAAATGTGCAAAATTAAAAATCAAAAAGGAAAATACATTAGGCTACATGCGGAGGATCCTATTTCGTGGCCTCTGTATCCACATCATCGGATTCCTCCACCTCCTCTTCGCTAGACTCCTTAGCTTTCTAAATCACAAGCTACCTCTGACAGTTGCCTCAATCAACACGTTTAGGGTCTAGGGAGGTTAGAGCTTCAATCAGAGCTGAAGACAGACCACCAGACTAAAAGACTAATTTTCCCGCCAACTAGGGGCAAAATGGTAATTTTCATTAATCAAACTCCTATCGGAACTGCCAACAAGGTCTAAGGAGGTCATAGCTTCGATCAAAGCTGAAGACAGCTGTGAACCCCTACCCCCCGGATGCATAGTATAATGCGTATGAAATGCATATGATAAAAAGGATAGAAATGCACTTAATGTGTGAGAGTCGCCACCTGGTTTTATTATTTAAGGGTAAACTAGGAAAACCCTAAATGACTCCAATTTTAATTAACCTAATTACTAGATTAATTA
>CANUEP010012136.1:0-11260 GCA_947857235.1 Jatropha podagrica | reverse complement strand
TTTTTTAAGCTTACACAAGCTTAAAAACTCTACTCCTTAGCCTTCTCTTTGCCTCTTGAAGAGGGTTCACCAATTTCTTCAAAGTAGGAAAAGAGCTCATTAAATTCAAAATTAACATTAGAAAAGAGAAGAGCATTGCTTAATGCATGAATTCCATGGCTAATCCTAGAATTAGACTTAATAAATCACAAAACCCAAAAGTTATAACTTACCTCCTTTAATGGCAACTTCTAATCCAAGCTTAGGAACTCCAAATTTCTAGCTTCTATTACTTATTTCTTAAGGGTTTATCACTTTTCTTTGGTTTAATTAGGTTATTTGGTGGTGATTAGAGGTAGAAAAATGAAAGAAAATGGAGAAGAAGAAGTGCTTGAAGTTGGCATGGAAAATGGAGATGGAAGGAGAGAGAAAGTTAAGTAGCAACGTCAAACTTTGCTTCCTTGGTTTATGCTAAATCAATGGTCATGATCAAGTCTTAGGTAATTTCATCCAATGGTTTCAAATATTGCTCAAATAATTCATTTCCAAATATTATTTAACTCCTCAATTTAATTAAATTAACTCCTAAAAAATAATTCACCATTTATTCCTCAATATACCACAATAAAAATAATATTCTCTAGTTGTCGAAATTCTCCGAAAATATTAATGAAATATTCCCTACCCACCTAAATCATGCAAACATGCCCCAAAAATATTAATTATAATATTAGACACATGTGGTAATTTTCTCGGACCGAAATAATATTAAGTCTCGGACTGATGGTACTATTCACAGACTGGTAAGCACTATTATCGAAATTGGAAAAGAATTTGAAATATGGACCGTTACATTTTTGGAATGAATGGTGAATTATTATGATAGAACTCAAGTAAATTAATGCGACCTTTTAGAAGTGCTTGTGACATGTTGTGTTGAATTGGAGTTTTGGAGTTTGGAGAAATTATATTGCAAGTGTGTATATTTTCTTTGTGTGGCAAGTTAATTTTTAGGGGAAACTCTTGTGAAATTTTGTTAGTAATTTCCTTAAACTTTATCTTTAAAATTTTAATTACTTGCCTCCTTATGAAAATCTAACCACTTCTAGTATGTGATCTAGAGTTAGTAAGTGATATAAGACGGTGCTACAACACCGAATGTGGCAACCATCGTTTGGTTCTCCAGAATTGGGCAGTGGGTGTTACAGATTCTTTAAGATTATGAGATCTAAATGCAATACATTTATTCTTTAATATCGATTGGCTTTTGTGTGTTTTCTGAATCTGATGAGAAACTCCATCTCTATTGTTTTCTTGTTGTTTATTCAATAAGGGACCGTCTATTAATCTAATAGGAAAGCATATAGCTATCAATAAAGTAAAGCTTCGTATTGTCTAACTAAATTGAATAAGTAGCAAAAATATAATTTGATTGTGACCAGGCCTTCGAATGATATTATGGAAACCCACAATCTACTTCAATGAACTATGCTTGTAAGTTTGTTGAATAGGGGAGGGTCTTTCTACTTTTCATTACTGCTAATTAGGGATTATTCTAGCGCTTGCCTGTTTAATGTAATATTACGAAAGATTTTTCAGAGGCGCTTGTCCAAAGATTATAACTTGTTAATCTTTTGAATTATTGAATTATCTTTGTATCAGTGATCAATCAAGAGAATCATATACTATGAATCACCTTTGGCTAAATTGTTTCTCCTATTGATTTTAATTATTTATATTATTTATTTTATCACTCTGGTTACCTGGTTATTTTTTGATTGCTATTTCAATCAAAACCCCCTTTTTATTTTATTATTTTGCCAACTGGTCTTAATTTAAAAATGAGCTTTTATTACTCTCTAGGGTTCGACCATTCTCACCCTATCTATAAATTACTTAGAATAGGAAGAGTAGGAATTATTTTTTGTGGTCTTGACTCCCATCAAATTTTGGTGCAATTGCCTGGGACTAAACTAAATCTAATTTCTTATTTTGATGACCAGATCTAAATAGGCTAATTTAAATTTTGATCCAAAAATTGAGAAAATAGCCCGTGCATTAAGGAGAGTAGCAAGATAGCTAAAGAAAAAAGCAGCCATGACATCCACACCTCCTTTAGACGAACCAGCACCTACTAAATCTGAAGGAGACGAGATTGAATTTGAAGAAGAAGATGCCATGGCTAATGAACAGATGGTGAGACAGCTACACATGCCTCCAATAGAGTAACAGTCTCTTTGCATCACTTATCCAGCTCTGAAGGTGGCATTTGAGCTGAAGTCAGGATTGACACGTCTACTTCCTATCTTTTTTTTATTAGAGAATGAAGATCCCAACAAACGCTTGAAAGAGTTTCATGTAGTATGCTCAAGCATGAGATCGCAAGGAGTAACAGAAGAACAGATCAAGTTAAGGGCATTATCATTTTCTTTGCAGGATGTCGCCAAGGAGTGGTTGTTCTATTTGCCCTTAGGATCAATCAGATCATGGGAGGATATGGTCTGACTTTTCCTGGAGAAATATTTTCTAGCCCCAAGAGCAGCTCCAATTCAAAGGGAGATAAGTGGCATTAAGCAAAAGGATGCGAAAACTCTCCATGACTATTGGGAGAGATTCAAAAGACTTTGTGCAAGCTGTCTGTAACATGGAATTACCAAACAATCTCTGATTCAGTATTTCTATGAAGGAATGCTGGATTTAGAGAGAAGGATGGTTGATGCAACAAGTGGAGGGGCTCTTGTTAACAAGACTCCTCGATAAGCCCGAGAGATCATATCCACCATGGCTGCAAACACACAAGAATTTGGTAGACATCAAGACATGCTAAGGAGAGTCAATCAGGAAAGTGACTCTAACATTGAAAATAAACTTAATGAACTAACAAGTTTGGTTCAAAGTATTGCTATAGGTATCTATTTCCAAGCCAAGGTATGTGGGATCTGTGCCTATCCTGGACACGCGACTGACATGTGTCCCACATTACAAGAAGGAGCTCAAGAGAAAGTAAATGCAATTAGAGGATTTCCTGGACAACCCCAAAGGATGTATGATCCTTATTCAAATATGTATAACCTGGGATAGAGAGATCACCCGAAATTTACCTATAGAGGAAGGCTGTAAAATACACATTAATATCAATATGCACCATTGTAGCAGCACCCTCAAGCAAGCTCAAACCCAACTATGTCTCTTGAAGATATAGTTAAGTCACTTGCTATTAACACTCAACAGTTTCAGCAATAGACTAGAATCAGCATCCAGAACTTAGAAAATCAAATGAGTCAGTTAGCTACTTCTCTAACCGAACTGGAGTCATAAGGGAAGCTACCTTCTCAGACAATCATCAATCATAAGCACAATGTAAGTGCAATCACTTTGAGGAGCATGAAGGAGCTGGTAACCCCAGTTAAGAAGAAGGGAAGTAGTAGTCTGCAGAAAGATGCTAAAGAAAAGATAAAGATATCATAGATTGAGAACTCAGAATTATGCTTGCCCAAGCCTCCACTGCTGGTGACACAACCCCCTTTTTTTGAAAGGTTAGCTAAATCGAAGGACAAAGAAGTAAAGGAGATCCTTGAAAATTTTTCGTAAGATAAAGGTAAATATACCAATATTAGATGCAATTAAACAGATTCCTCACTATCCAAAATTTTTGAAGGAGTTTTGCACAAATAAAAGGAAGCTGGCCCGTTACGAAAGGGTAAGTGTGGGGGGGAATGTTTCTGCCATGTTGTAGAGAAAATTTCCCCAAGTGCAAGGACCGAGGTTTGTCTATTATTTCTTGTAAAATTGGCAATATTGGGATTAAGAAAGCTATGTGTGATTTGGGTTCTTCTATAAATTTTATGCCAATGTCCATTTATTCTTGTTTAAAGGTCGGTCCATTGAAAAACACCTTTGTTGTGATTCAATTAGTTGATAGGTCCATAATGTACCCCGAAGGAGTGTTAGAGGATGTTTTGGTGCAAGTCAATGGACTAATGTTTCCTACTGACTGTTATGTACTAGATATGGAGCATGATAAATCCCCCACTTCATCTAAAATTTTTCTCAAGAGACCATTTCTTAGCATAGCTAGAGCAAAAATAGATGCTCATGATGGCACACTTACCATGGAGTTTGATGAAGAAATAATTAAGTTTAATGTGTATGATGATCCATATGATGTGCTTAATATTGGTGGTTATGTAATTGATCCTTTAGCCCCTAAGGTAAAGGAAATTGCTTTGGAAGACCTAGAAGGGATTGATTTAAGTTTGAGAATGTCTAGCCTAAGATGTTAAACGGGGGTGTTTGTTGGGAGACAACCCAATGCTAGGCTTGCCCAAGCCTAATAGCTTTCTCTTTTCTTTTTAGTTTTCTTTTTAGTGTATTTATTTTATTATTTTTTATCAATCTTCTTCCCTTCATTGCAGTAGCATGTTCTATTTTCTGGGTAAAGCTTGAATACCAGGGACAATTGCATTATCTCTCATGGTTAAAATAGTTTTAATGAATGTTGTTATTTTTCCTTTGTGTTCTTTTACCTCTTAGCAATAATACTGGTGCTTTTACCTTTTATAATTTATTTTTACTTTTTATTTTTCCTTATTTATTTATTTTTCAGTTTCTTTTTATTTATTACTTACCGTTTCTTTTTCCTATTCACTTACAATTTAACCTAGGTAATCTTTTCTTTCTCTCTTCTTTGAACTGCAACGACAGCCATCTAAGAAGTAGAACAATGTCGCCCTTCTGCCGAAATTATAGATGCTGCGAATGAAGCATCAAGCCACCAAGATTTCGGCTGACTCCCTCTCAACACCACTATGGGTTCCCACCGTGTTGTCGCTATTGAAGTCGCGCGATAGTTCTAGAGATACAAGTGCGACGCAGCCTGCCTCTCTCTCACCATCTGCAGTGCCGCCTCCTCCCATGTCGGCGTTGCACGTCTTGCAGGTTGCTAGCAACCATAGTCCCTATCAATTTTACCTCCTCCTTCCTACTTTCTGGAGACAGACTCTTTCCCAAACCCAAAGAGATAGTGCTCTAATAGTTGCTGCCCCTGTGCAAAGCAAACCAGCCCAACCTCCTTCACAGGGATGTTCCTCATCCCTTATCTTTAATTTTTCTATCATTTATTTAGTTGTGGGGAACTCTTTATGTTTGATTAATGATTCCACATTGGAGACAATGTGAGGAGTAAGTGTGAGGGAGGAATCAAGGAATCTGATTTTGGAAGTGCTTTGTTTGTTTAATTTTTAAATAATATCTTTTAAAGCAATAAATTTTTGAGAATTTTAGCCATATTCTAAAACCTAATTTAAAATATTTCTTTTGGCAATTACTCTTAAATTTTAATACTTATTCCATCAAAATTTTGATTGTTTGATGTGTAAAAATCTTATTTCCAAATTTCTTTCTCGTCTTAAACTGTGATTGATATTCTCTTTTGACTCTTGAGAAGAATTTTTTGTCCTATAACTAGTTTCTTTTAAATTATATTGACTCTTTGGGATTTTAGGCAAGGTAATAGTAGCCTTCATTATAGACTTTCAACTTCTCCATACCATAGATAGCATCCCTTAATCATTCTATTTTGTACAAATCATTTAGACTTCATTAATAGGTGAAACTTTTAAATTGCTTATGCTTAATTCACTGTTGTGCATATTTTAAAACTTTGTTTAACTTATCTAAAGTACTACTCTTGGATGTATGATTTGGAAGGATGAAGGGTGTAAATCGCGCAAAACAATGTAAAAGGTGAGGAATAAAAGAGAACGAAAAAAGCAGTAATGCATATGAGTTCTTTAAAAGTTGCAAAAAAAAAAAAAAAAATAAAAGAGAACGAAAAAAATGATAATGCACATGAGTTCTCCAAAATTACAACAAATAAATGAAAAATGAAAGGTGGAGAAGGCACCTTCCTTTCTTTTGAAAATATTTACACCACATCCTAGAGTATTACACTTTGGTAGTTTAACCTTATGTTTTGAGATGCAACAACTTAAATTCTTATGGAACATCATATGTTGTATGCATTAATTTTCAAGTCTTTGTGTTTTGTACTTAAAGGGATGCTTTGAGGTTTTTATAAATTGGTATGGGTAGATGGAATAAACAATGATGATTATTACCTTACTTGCTTTTCTTTCCAAATTTTCAATGTTTTGTTAGAGAATGCCGTTATGGGATGGAGTGAATTTCTATGTGAGTTTGGTTGATAATTTAGTCATGCTTGAGGACAAGCATGAAATAAGTGTGGGAGAATTTGATGGCTTATTAAATTATCATAAAATATCATTTATTTGATTATTGTCTATGGATAATTTTTAGTTAAAATGAGGATTTTCATTTAGTTTTCATATTTTCCATAGGTTAGGCTAGATTTGTCAAAAGGGAGCTTTGGAGATTGATTTCTTGAGTTTTTGATGAAGCAACCATGTTGGAGCTAGATTCTCAGAAAGCCTTCTGGAAGTTTTGAGAAAGCACTTGGGCAAGCGTAAAGAGAGATTAGTCCAAAGGAGAGCAAAGCCTCCGAAAGTTTTAAGATAGTGCTTGGGCAAGCATTATAGAGTTGGATCCACAACAAAGGAAAGTCCCCTAGAATTTTTGAGATAGTGCTTAGGCAAGCGCTATGGAAATTGAGTTTGAAGCTGAATGAAACCTATTGGAAGTTTTGGAATAGCGCTTGGGCAAGCGGTATAGGACATGACCTGCACTTTTGCAAAATCTTGATAGCTATAAAAATATCTTTTAAAATGCAAGCTGACCCACCTTTTAAGAGATTTGACAGATACTGAATTTAAATATTTAGATATTCTTTAAAAGATATTTATTTTTAGGGTTTCTTTCCTTCATTATGTATAGGATCTTATAATTTGTAAAGGGGGACCCTATCATCTCCTCTCCTTATTTCTAAACAGCAGTATTTTATTCTTTATTTTCTCCATGTCCATGAGTGGCTACTAAACTTAAAATTTTAGTCAAGGGTTGATTTCAAGTAGGGATTCTTCAAGAATGTGAGATCTAAATGCGATAAGTCTATTCTTTAATTTCAATTGGCTTTTGTGTGTTTTCTAAATTTGATGAGAAACTCCATCTCTATTATTTTCTTATTATTTGTTCAATAAGGGCCCATTGATCAATCTAATAGGAAAGCATATAGCTATCAATAAAGTTGAGATTCGTATTGCCTAACTGAATTGAATAAATAGCAAATAATATCATTTGATTATGACTAGGCTTTCGAATTATATTATGGAAATCCACAATCTATTTTAAATGAACTACGCTTGTAAGTTTGTTGAATAGGGCAGGGTCTTTCTATTTTTTAATTGCTGCTAGTGAATTAAATTCTATCACTTGTTTAGGGTTGTTTACTAGCTATGGATGTAACACCCACCGTCGAATCTCAAAGGACCCGACGACGAGAGCCACATTCAGTGCCGGAGCACCTTCTTATCCTACTTAATAATTCTAAATCATGTATTAGAAGTGGCTAGGTTTTCATAAGGACACAAGTAATATTTTTTAGAAATAAAAATTTAAGAAAATTCCTACGAAAAATTCACAAGAGTTTCCTTTAAAAATGGAGCTTACCAATCAAATGAAAAACAAAGCACTTCCAAATACAATCTTCCAAACCCCAATACTCCAAATCAACACAATAGTTACGCAGCACTTCTAAATGTCCACATAAGGCAAATCTTAGGTACTATCACATTATAATGTCATCCATTTTCATAACTAATTACTAATAATCATACACTTAGAATTCATATAAAAATGATATTTCTTAATTAATTACATGCTTCATTAATTTACAAACTCAATGTTTACAACCTCTTACAATACTTTTGTACATGCCATAAATACATTCTAATACATATCCTACCCAAAATAAAGTATTCTTCTCTGATGCTACGCCTCCAGTCTTCGTATAGCATCCATCGCTCTTAACCTACTCGTGATAAGAATCAACGTGCTAAGCATAAAACTCAGTGGTGCTAAATAACTTAAAAATACCATAAGTGAGGTTTCCTAAGCAACAAACTTAAAATATAACTTAAAATACTTAAATCAAATATAAAAAAATACCGAAAGTATACAAATCAAATTAAATTATTTCAAGAATCATAAATAAGATCATTCTTAAAGATAAATTCATAATATGTCAAATATAAGAAAAGTCCCATAAATACAATATATTTTCATTTCCCTTAATAGCAAAATAGAATTTATTCTTAGTTAAGGGCTCATATGTATACTGAGAGAAATATAATCAGATTCGATTTTGTAGATAGTGATTTGGCCTATGAAAGTGCCACCAGATAATAAGCACGTCTTCTTATTCAAAAAGGCATCTAGAGCCTAGCATATGATCATAGCATATAATATAACAAAAAGGCATCAAAGCCGAGGATGCTCATAATTGGAATAAATCTCATCTTACCATATTTCAACCATGCATACTTCAGCCCTAAACAAAACCATTTCTTTACAAATAATCTTATTTCACATGCAAGATTCCTTAACAAAACATCTCATAACTTAATACTTATTATTTCAAAATTTCTTAACTTACAACTTGTAAACATTCATCAAAACCTACTTATGTTCCAAACAAAAATCATACTTTCATAATACAAACATATATATAACTTAAATACTTAAAAGCCACCATTTGGAAAAAGAAAAGCATGCCTTACCACCCTAGGGTGGTTTGGCCTCTTTGGGTCAACAAACGGGAAGGAGTTTCCCTTCCACCAAATGCCACATTCCAAGTTAAAAATACTTAGTTAAAGCATTAAAACCTTTACTTAAACACATTTAGACTTAAAACTCATTTTTACACATTTTAAGCTTTCTTGAAGTCTTGAAAAATTTTTAAACATTAAAGTACAAAGTGGAGGCTTAAACCACCTTTAATTTACTTACTAATTAACTCATTAAAGTCCAAATCAAGCATAAAAATCAAAGAAAACTCAAGGCCTTTTCACCAATCAAGGTTCCGCCTCTCTTACTAATGAAAGGGAAAATGATTTCTTTTCAAAATAACCACATTTACTCAAAGAGAAACCATTCAAGAACACATTAAAATCAAAAGAAAATAAAAGTATGAAACAATAACTCAAGCCCTTCCTCCTAAGGAGGTTCAGCCACTCTTGGATTAAGGGGAGAGAGATGTTCCTCTTCCCATTTTAGCATTCTATCATGCTTAGATTTCATGGAAAATCATATAAAAGCAACCAAATAACCAAATCCCTAACAAAACCACAAAAACTTCAAAATTCATTCAAAACCTAAAAATTGAAAACTTAAAGAAAATGAAAGGCAAAGGAAGATATTGTTGCACTAACCTTCAAAACAACCTTATATAAGCTTGGAAAGCTCACTCTCTAGCTTTAGGGTTCTCCAACCTCTTCAAAGTAGGAAAATCAAGCATTACAATCAAGAAATGATAAAAGAAAAGGATGGAGCACGATTTAGTGCATCAATGACATGTCTAAGCTAAGAATTTTGCTTATTACTTCACAAAATCCAAAATCACCACATGCTTGTTTTGTAGAGATTCTCCAAATTTCCTTTATTCAAATCACCAAATATCACTTCTTTACCTTAGTTTTTAAGGTTTAGTTACTAATTCAAGGTTTAATCAAGTGATTTGGTGTAGTTTTGTGAGTAGAGAAATTGAGAGAAAATGGAGGAAAGGGAAGAAAGAAGTTAACGTTGGAAATGGCGGGAGGAAGAAGAAGATGGAATAGTTGATAAGCTATGTTGACCAAGTCAACAAAACTAATGTCGTTAATTCACCACCTTTTGACAAGTGTAAGGTTTGGATCAAGTCAAGGTATTCTAATCCAAAAGGTTCTAAATATTCACCAAATAATTCTCCTTTAATTATTATTTAACTTCACCAATTTATTAAATTAACTCTATAAAAATAATTTCTCAATTTTTCCTTAATATACTACACTAGAAAACACTATTTATTAAATACTTAAATTCTCCAAAAATATTCATGAAAAATTTTCTACCCACCTAAATCATGCAAAATTGCTTCAAAAATATTAAATAAAGTAATAGACATGCATAGTAATTTTTCCAGACCGAAATAATACCAAGTCTAGACCGATGGTAGTATTCACATTCCAGTAAATCACTATTACCGATATTGAAAAACAGAATGTTACAAGGGATTACTCTAGCGCTTGTCTGTTTAATTTAATATTATGAAAAGATTTTTCGGAGGCGCTTGTCCAAAGATTAAAACTTGTCAGTCTTTCGAATTATTGAATTATCTTTGTATCAGTAATCAATCAAGAGAATCCCATACTTTGAATCATCTTTGGCTGAATCGTTTCTCCTATTGATTTTAATTATTTATATTATTTATTTTATCACTCTCTGGTTACCTAGTTATTTTTTTGATTGCTATTTTGATCAAAACCTCTCCTTTTTATTTTATTGTTTTACTAACTGATCTTCATTTAAAAATAAGCTTTTATTAGTCTCTAGGGTTCGACCCTTCTCGCACTATGTACAAATTACTTAGAATAGGAAGAGTAGGAATTATTGTTTGTGGTCTCAACACCCATCACGAAATGTGTGGGTTAAATTCAATAATGGTATTTGTGTTGTGTTTATGATTGTGTGGATGCTTTTATTGTTTTAGTTTTACGTTGTATTTTAACTAAATGTAAGTGACCTTAATAGGTCCCATTTATTGCTTGTATGTAATTAATTAAGGGGAATTGGGAAATTTGGAGGGTTAAGGGTAGAATGTATTTTAGGTTATTGGCTCATAATCTTTTCTCCTTTCCCTTTCCTTTGATTAGTTTAATTTCATGATCGTATGCTTGAGATTATTTACATGATTATCATTTCTTTAAAATTGATTTTACATCTCAATTGTAGTTAACCTTATTATCAACCATTGTGAACTAATGGACAACGAGGAGGTTGGTTTAGGTCGGGCGATGCAGTTGCCTAACTCATATCATACCTAACTCCTAAATTCTATCTCTAGTTTAAAATCGAGTTAGTCAATTTCGAATAATCGACTAATTTGAGAA
Source organism: Jatropha podagrica (assembly GCA_947857235.1). NCBI lineage: Eukaryota > Viridiplantae > Streptophyta > Magnoliopsida > Malpighiales > Euphorbiaceae > Jatropha > Jatropha podagrica. Next base: position 221 of record CANUEP010012136.1, on the reverse strand, counting down.
TTTTCTTTAAAAAAGGGTCGTGACTCCTAAAATAAAGCTCTTACCAAAATAAAAGAACCTTTTCTCTGTGAACCCCTACCCCCCCCGGAATGCATATAGCATAATGCGTATGCAAAAGGATAGAAATGCACGTGATGTGTGAGAGTCGCCACCTGGTTTAATTATTTAAGGGTAAACTAGGAAAACCCTAAATGACTCCAATTTTAATTAACCTAATTACT
>CANUEP010012134.1:0-63677 GCA_947857235.1 Jatropha podagrica | reverse complement strand
TTATTTAACTATTTAAATAAATAAATCATAATTGAAATATTAGGTTTATTTAATCTAAAATTTATCTTAATAAATTTTAGACATAAATCAATTAAGTCAATACTTAATAATCTAGATAAAATTATAATCAAATATAAATTAATATTTTATCCTTAACTCCACAAAACTTATTTGTAATCAAGTCATACTTTATTCGATTTCTCTTTTTCACTTTCTCATATCCATTCTTATGTGTGTGTGACCTTCTAGATTCCAAATATGTTGGCAACAAATATTAATTAATTAATATTTAAAGGTCAAGTACATTGTCTAGCAACATGTCAAGACTACCCAAATATTTGGAAAGTCAAAGTAGTTTGACTTAACATTTCAGTGCATGATTTATCAGTGTAATTAATATCCCTTCATCATTAATGTTTCGATTTAGTAATTAGGCATGGAGTGTGTCTGCTTTACTAAATCATGTTAGTTCTCTTAACCTTAACTATTGATCAGTTAAATGAAATTCCAAATCTCATTTGCTAATTTTATTCCACCTTGTGCAAGGATTTCTTAATCAATACTAGTAGATAACAATTAGAATATTTTTTCTAATTTACTTAGGGTGATGAATCCTCTCTTGATTACACAAGTATCTCCATACAGTTCCTACTATATCCAATTAATCGTTGCTTATTATTCAAAAAATGAATAATGTGAACAAAGAATCAAAACATAGTCATCCCTATATAAGATAACTTAATAATCTCAAGTCAAATAATCACTTACATAATCATCACTTGAGTATTCCATAAACACAGGTAACTCTCCATATGGAATTCTCATACAAGTAAATTCAGTGGACTTGTTTAAATAACAAGCACCTATATATTAGTTCTAGATATCACACATATCTCAGCTAATGAGAACAGCTACTTCCCTGAGGAAAGAACTTATTATGTACTCTAATCATCGTCTAATAATAAGGAGAACATCGACCAGGTATATTTAGAGACATTGCTTTAATGCAAATATAAAACTCATAATTATAACCATATTATAATTTATTTTGCAAAGCAATATTGTCTCATGGACTTTATCTTTTATCAAGATTCAATCAATAGAATATAAAAGATAAATAAATGTCTTTTATTAATAATCAAATATTTATTACATGAAATATTATATTCCAAAATATAACCAATCAAATTGGCTATAGGGCATATAACTAATAATTAGATAATGGTACGTGTGAATATACCATGACTTATAAGCTAGGAATATGTAAATATATAATTAAAATATTTAATTAGAGAAAACTTATCTCTCTTTTTTATGTAATCTCCTTCTTTATCTTGAAATTATTGAATTTTCTAAACCTGACATTTTGGGTATTAAATAATATAGTTATATGCATTGCTCTAAATAAATAAATAATAAATTCTCCTAATAATAGAATATGATAAGACCAATTTTGTCATAATAATGGCTAAATTCTTTTTAATCAATCAAATGGATATGTTTTTCGGTTAAATTTCAGCATTAATTTTTTATTTGTATGATCACATCCTAAAACAATTTTAATACTATGATCACTACTACGTAATCAACTCATGAATCAGTCTTCCTCTCTAAAAATAAAAGCAACTTTATTTGAGTTGTCACAATTGTATTTCCATTCAAAAATTATTGAGGTTATCACTATTTGCATATGGGAATACAATTGTGTAAAGGTCACAAGCTAGAGGGTTCAACTAGTACTAGTTAGAGAAAATGTACAGACATGAAAAGTATAAGGTGAAGCAATTAGTTCATCACCAGCTAGATAAAATAAAGATAGGAAAAGTATTTCTACTCTATAATTAGGATATGCACAGCAAACCCAATTAGAAGCTGATTAGTACAACATCTTTACCTCTATTTTCTATTTAGCCATGATTATTAGTTTAATGACATTATGACCATTGCCTTTTTTCTATGACATTAGATTATCAACATTCACAGATTTGGCCAAACATTATCCTAGTAACCAACATCTAGCATCTTTGAACTATACTAGGAACTAAACCTGTTATAATGCAAGCTGCAAATCCACGGACAATGCATGCAAAGTGCAACCACAGGACTACGGAACTGGAACACAAAATACCGAGTCCCATAATTCACGCCCACAGTTGCAAAAATGAACATCAATAAAACAAGGAGGTACTTGCCTACTGCTGTGTCTCAACCATTCATACACCAAATCAATAGTAAAATTCACAAACCATCTAATTAATCAAATAAACACTAACTCAGATTATGAGAAACGTCACCTTTTCTTCTCACTATTATTCAAATATATACATATACATGACTACCAGAAGGGGTGTGCAAAGTTCAGTCGTGCTAGGCGCACCCCAGTTTTGAGTTCTCGTATTATTCAGACCCACAGTGGCGTAAATCATTTTATTGGCTAGTGTGGCATGGGCATGTTGATGGTGCATGTTTTAGTTCTGCTCAGATGGCTGGTTACGGGATTTGCTTTTAAGATGATGAGGACAGGTGCATTCAGGCCTTGTCTAGGTATTAAAATGGATGTTCGACTCCAACAACAGTAGAGGCTCTTGCCTTTCGTTTTGCTTTGGACTATGCTGGTTCCATACGCTAGGAGATGGAGTGCTTTATAATGATTCACAAGCAATTTTTTATGCTTTAAGATCAATTTGGATGGATTTTTCTGAGTTTCGTTCAATTATCAATAACTGTAAGTCTATTTTAGACTCTAGGCTTGACATGGATATTAAATGGGTTAAAAGACAAACTAATATAGGTGTCAATATCCTTACTGGGCCAATTTACCAAAATGCTCCATCGTGTCCAAATTTGAAATAGTACCCTGATATTTTGTAGGATTATTTTTCCATGAAGTAACGAAATTCATTATTTCTTTTTTTAAGAAATATTTTCGAAATCAAGATGGTTTTCAACAAAAACGACTTTTTTGAAAAAACAGAAAAAAAAAAAAAAAAAAAAAAGAAAAAAAAGGGGAATTATTATTATAAGAAAAAATTATTACAACCCAGCCATTAAAAAAAAAATAATTTTTTTAAAAAAAATAAAAAAAAAAAAAAAAAAAAAAGAAAGAAAAGGGGAAGTATTATTATAAGCTAAAATTATTACAACCCTGCCTTTCAAAAAAAAATTATTATAACACTGAAAAGGACATTATCACATGGAGTTAGACGCGGACAATAATTACTCGTTTTTCCAATTCGCCGACCATTTCGGATTTTTTTTTTTTTTTTCCCAGAGAGATATCTATTTTCATTTTTTTTTTTTTTTTTTTTTTTTTTTGTGCAGGAGAGAACTATTGTCTTGAGTTTAGCGTCATCTGCGTTTGAGATAGAATAAACGGGAATAAGGTTCAATCAGATGGTAAAAACCTAGTCCATGTGCAACCTATACATAACATAAAAAAAATTAAAAAAGTACTTACACAGTAACATAAATATAAAACATATAATTTTTTTTCCAGGATGTCTAAAAATTTATTAATATTTAATATATGAAAATAGTTAATTATATACAGGTCACAAAAAATCTAAAAATTATGAAATTCTTTTAATAATACATATTTATCATGTCAAGCCAAACTCAAGCTCAGTCCACAAAATTCAGCGAGTGGCCCTGCCACATGCCTTCAGAGACCATACATTAAAAAAACGTGATGAAATTAAATTCCTTTCTTTCTTTCTTTTTTTTTTTTCCTATTTTGTTGTTGTAATTTGTCCACCCAGCGTACGTCCCCACAAATAAGTAGCATCAAAGAATAGCGTCCAACCAGCTCTAGAAAAACAGCATCAGACCGAAACACATCCATACCTGAGAATATATCCAATAAATGTAATAATCGCAAATTGTTTAAATAAAATGGTTAACACCAAACAGTTTATTTAAATGGAATCAGCCGTGACCTGACTGGTCTATATTGTGTTATTTACAATGTTATTCCGGAAAAAATGTGTATCGGTAAAAAAGAAATGAATCTGTGACCAGCTTTCAGTTTCCAATCTTTGAAATTTCTTGCAGTCCATTTCGTCAAAAAGAAATTTCTTGCAACCCAGAAAAGTTCAGGTGCATTCAACCAAAAAAGGGGAGCTCAAGTGCTTCCAGGAAAAATTGGTCAATGAGGATTCAGCAACAAAGAGGAGCTGAAGGGTGGACATGGAAAGGAACCAAAAATAGAATTGTCAAAGAAAAGAGAGAATTTTATACATGGCATTTATAGATTTAGACATTTAAGCAAATATGGAAGCTGCAAGTGCAGTTTAAATCTAAGAACTTCAACCGAAAAAGGAAAGACCAAATACACCACCAGTATGAAACATGTAAGCATATTTCTATCCTTGAAAAACAGGAAACTTTATAGTTTCTACATCACTGATACACATATGCATTAATGCATAATACCCATAATTTATGAACTATATACATCATCAAGGACAAACATTAATAACAAGGAAAAAAACCCAACACAAAAATAGCCATCTTCTTTTGGTTGGAGCCTTACCGACCAGACCTAAATAGCATTGTTCGTTCAGCTCCTCCTCCATTAAGAATCAACTTAGGTCAAACTCCAATGGAACTACAGTATCTACCATGGAATAACTACGGAACAAATACTATTGTACAGAGCTTGTGCCGCCGGGAGCCTTAAAATGTCCCAGAACCCTAAATTCAAGTTCCTATAATCTTATTCCATTGGTAACAGATTTTCTTGCTGCACTGTTTTACTTCCAAGGATTTCAGGTGGCACCAACTTTGGTTGATAAAGCTAACCTGAGCTGTTCCTGTGTGTAAAACCGACTCCCCATTTTAACTGTGGCTTGCTGGATCATCAAATCGTTCACTACTGATACACTAGCATGGTGAACATCAAGGTCTAACTCTTTCAAAGCCATCATTAGTCTAGCTGCAGGATGATTCTTTTTGCAACATTGGATCCGTATCATTGCATCCCATCCAATTATCTTAACATCAATATCCATTTCTATCGATTTGCTTCCGCCACTAGACATTTTGAGTTCTTGATCGGGAGGAGGTGGCCCCGGAAGCGAATCTTTACTTGCAAACTCCTTCTTGATTGACTCCACCTGCTTCTCTAGCTCCTCCTTCTCGGACTCCGCAGTTTGCAGCTTTGTCCGAAGCTCCTTTATATAGGAAATTGCATCACCAAGGAGTGAAGCTTTATCCATCTTGGACACATTTGGAACCACAGCTCGCAACGCATAAAACCTTTGATTGAGCTTCTCTCTTCGTTGTCTCTCTGCTTCAACATGATTCAACGGTTCTTCTCTTCCATTTGCTGGCTTTCTTCCCCGCTTTCGCGGCCTCTTTTCAGGCTCTATAACTCTGCTGCTGTCCGTCTCTCTAACTACAGAGGCTTCAAGATCAGAATGATCTGAATCTCCTGTACCGCCACTAGATTTCACCATACCAGAAGAAGGCAAGATCACACCAGAAGTAAAGGAAAGCATTCCTTCTTCGTTACTACCTCTGGAAGTGGGAGATCTTTTCTTCTTATTACTATTATTGTTATTATTATCCTCTGTAGCAAACTGTGAATGACCTGAAAAGAAATTTCCGTTGGCACTACAAGAACTTCTTTTACTCTCCCCAAAATTCAATATCTCCCCTGATTCTGGCTTCAACAAATTAGAATTCCCATTTCTAGCACTACTTCCATCAAAACCACTATAATCCCCAAAATTCAATTCGCGAGTGAAAAAGCTCTGTGTCTGCGTCATTTGTTGTTGATTTTGCTGCTGGTGATTCTGTTGCATATTAGGGGTTTCAGTTACACTGCTCGAATTGGGATTTCCCAACGGATTTCCTTTCGAGCCATTCTGGTTATTGCTATTGTTAGTATTATTGCCAACTGATGATGGAACAGTACTATTTCCATCTTTCATCTCAATCCCACTTTGCGATGGATCACTGATCCAAAGAGAGGAAGAATCGTTCTCCCCCTGGTCAGGATTTGCTCCCATCGGCCATGAACCCACCTCAACACTATTGAAATTAAACAAAACCCTAACCTTGTTCATTAGATCCGAGCTTTGATAAATCAACTCCGTTGAACCAAGTTCGACAACTCCATTTGCCGATGGAATACAAACCAATGTCTGTAACCCAAAAACTTGACCTTGTCTAGCCCGCTCACATGGCGATGCAGATAACCGGTCAGACCCAGCAACCCAGACCGGACTCCCATTGAAGAAAGCATGACCTGGAAGCCCACCTCCATTAACAAATGACTGAGTCATGGAAACAAGAAAGAACCACTCAGTATCAGTGACTTCTTCATCAACCGCATCGTCGGTGACCGTATTAGAACCTGAGATCAACAAATTAAGCTCGCGGAGCACCTTCTTACGGTGCTCCTGCTCTACAGCAGAAGAACTCGTACTTTTAGATTTGCCTTTGCCTTTATCCTCCTCTCCTTTGTAGTACCCATCACCCCAACCTAGGACCGACGCACCGTTATAATCATACGACGATTGCCAAAAGATAGCGTAGGTCCAGCTCTCTCTGGCGCCTTCGATCAAGGTCTGGAGTCGCTGCTGTAGCGTTTCCTGATTAAAGATAGGCTGAGATTGGTTGATTACAGTCTTGCTGGGGTCGGCGCTTGGTGGCGCAGGGGTAGAAGTGGAAGCAGCCGACTGCGGCGGCGGCCAGAGAGCCGAGAGATCCGAGTTCATGAAAGCTTCCATGACCGATGAGTTATCGTCCGTCCACAGATTCATCGTCGATGCTATTCGATAGTCCGTCATTCCATAAACAGAATCCGCTACAGTAGAACGGGGGTAAAGAAAGTCAGAAATATGCAGAGGAAAATTTAGAGAGAGAAAAGGAAATCAGATTTCAGAGAGAGAAAAAGAAAAGCGAGTAAAGGGTGATGGTGAGGTGGAAGAAGAAGGGAGGATAAGAGAGAGAGAGAGGAGATGATTTAATTTGGGTTGCATTTGGGGTTGGGATTTATTTGGAGTGAATTTCAGCTGAATTTTAATTAGGAAGAAAAGTGAAAAAAAGGGGCAAGGAGTTTCCAGGAAAGGGTCGCCGATTAAATCGGGAGCGGCTAAGATAAATTGCAAATAACCGGCAGATGTTGGTAGTGGGCTGTGGGCTAGGGTTAAACAGTTTCAAATATTTCATACGAAAGAGTGCAGCAGGTGCGCTACACGTGGCTTCACATGGTTGGCGTTTCCCAGATACTGTTTTGATTATTGCGTTTTGACTGAGGGGAGAAGCGGATACATACGATATTTGCAGTCATGGCCTTGTCGGTAAGGATATTGAGAATGATGATTGATGGTGGCAGGATTTGCAGTCAATACTATAGAAGTGACCAGTAACTGAATTATACTCCCTTTTGTTTCTTAAAAATAATATTTAACCAAAATATTTTTATCAAAATTGTTAGTTTTTATTTTTTACTATAATATTAAAAAAATTAAGAAATATTAAAATTTCAAAAATTGATTGTAAATATGAAGGGAAAATTTATAAATTGTGGTAGCCACTGGCCAGTAATTCGGAATAGATTGCTAGTGATGCAATATAATTATTTTTTAGAAAATCAATAAATCTGTTTTTTTTTAAGTTATAATAAGTTATTAATGTCCATAAAATATTTTCTACTTTTTAAGATAATAAATCATTTTTTTTAAATATATATTAAATTCATTTTCGGATATACTCTAAATATATGAAATTATCAAAATTCTCTTGCCTTTGATATAAGACAAATTAATAAACAAAATGCATGAAGATAAACTCCAACTTCAATTTAAATATTTAATTAATCAAATTTTCATCAATTAAAAAATTAAAATTTATAATGCATTTAAAATTATGAAAACAGGCACACTTAGACATAGTCTAGTAGCAAATACAATAGATTCATATTTGAATTTTTTTCTCATCCAGTTTCAAAAAAGAATTTCCAAAATAGCCTTATGACCATATTATGTCATATCATACTCAAAGTAATTCAAATTGTTTTCCAAATTTGATAATCACATTCGATTCATTGAAATGCATTAAACATCAACTTGTAATCGTGTTAAAATGACCAAAATATCCTTATTGTTACATATTGCTTCAAGTTGTATTTTGATAATCTTAATATAATATTTTAATATAAAAGGTATAATAAAGAATTAATTTTGGGGACAGAAAGAGTAAAGTTCAAAATTTGATGGATAAACAATGTAAAATGATAAAAATAAGTAACGATTGTATCTAACGCCTAAAAGGAGGGGAATTTTGGTCTTTTCACAAGTCTCCTTAGGATTTGGTGACCCTATAAGTAATATAAGAACGTGAGCTTTAGATTGGTTAAGTTACTTTAACTAAATTTTTTCAATGATTATATAAATTCATCTCCTAATTTTATTACTTTAATTTTATGATACTCTCAACTTCAATCCATTAAATATTTTCATTTATAAATTTATATCATTTAAACTTTGGAAGTCATTTTATTGAATTCTTAAATTTATAAAATTAGATAATTAAATTTTTATTAAATATTTAAAATTATAAAATTATTATTTTAAAAGTGATGATAATTACACATGAAATCAAAATTCTATATATAAAAGCTAATATCCTTAAACAATAATTGTTACTGGCATGAAAAAGTCTATTTCGCTGCGTTTTTTTTATTTAGCATTCTATTTTTCTTTTTTCAGAAACTTTTGAATTTTTTGTTTTATACTCTTTTACTTCATTTTCTTTAATGGAAAAACAAATATTTATTTGGTATTTACATTCTTTTGTCTTGCAACTTTATTTTCATTCTAATTTTACCTGAGATATTAATTATTATTAATTCTAAGTATTGCAAGGCTTATATAGAGGAGGAATTTTTCCAGGAATTCTTTTAGTTAAGTAAATCATATCATCTATCATCTATAAAGATTAACAATTCCAAATTATTTTTCTTTTTATGGTTTTGAGTTTGGAAATTTTTAAGTAAAATTTAATCTTAAGATATATTATGTTATATAAATTGTAAATATTCAAACAAAATTTAGGTAATTCAACGCCAAATTCAGTATAATTAAAATGTATTTATGGATTAAGTAAATTTAGGTAATACATTCTTTTTATGGTTATCTCATAGCTATAGGATTAAAATATTTTTAATAATATTTTTTATAAATTAGAGTATAATATTATTTAACATTACTCTCCATCGGTATCAAATATTACCTTAGTTTGACTTTCATATGCATTAAGAAAAATTAGTTAATATAATTAAATTATATATATATATATTTTTTTTAAATACCCCTCTACTATTATTTTGTTTATTTTATTTAATTGATTTGGTTTGGAGTTGAGAGAGAGCAAGAAATGCTGACTATTTTAAAAATTGAATCTAATACGAATGGATCAAAATTTACTGCGTGGATGTGAATAGAAGTTACTACTTACTTGGACTTCCATGTGTAAAACATCAACGTCACCAAAATTTTATATGCATAAATAACTGTTTAACACTTTCTGTTTAGTTAAAATTATAATTTTATTTCTTATATTATTAAATATATTGATTAATCATTAAAATTTAGCTCTACTAAAATATTTATTGGACCTTAGCATTTATTATTTTAAAGAAATAATTTTTTAATGAAAGGTTAAATAATTTAATAAAATTAAACTTTAGAAACTAACTAATGTATTTACTAAATAAAAATGATGAAATTGTAATTCTTTTTAAAATTTAAGGGAATAAATAATTATTTATTTTATTTATATTTCATCAATTAAAAATAAATTTTAAATAAAAATATAGTATGAGAGGAGCAGCCAAGGCCTGAACATTCCCATTCCTTTCCATCACGGAATCACCTCGTCCTTGTAAGCTTCCATGAAAGAGCCGCGACAGTAATAATATCTTAAAAACTCGGCAGCCATTTTCCAAAAAATCGCCAGTCCTTCAATGAGTATTTCGTATTAAGATAATTGCTCATCAAGACAACGTATAAATTACAAAAAGCAAATTAGAATAAAGAAAAACGACAAAACAACACGGTGGCGTCACGAAAATTAATCCTTGCCGTTTGATTGGGTCGTTCGCTATTTCGTCGATAGAAAAATTATTCTCCACAAAGTTTATTAAAAAAATGATTAGTTGTAATAAAAAAATGTAAAAGAATTAAATATTGCAGCACGTTTTGCTCGGTGTGTAAATGTTTATATTTTTTAGTTGGGCACGTTTCCGTTCCACTTTCCCATGTGAAAATTAACTAGGGGTTTTGGGTTTATGGAATCGAACCTGTAACTGTGCAGAACCGGAACCGGCCAGAATTTGAATTATATTTGGGAGGTTATTGTTTAGTTTCGGTTCTAAGTTTTTCAGAATTATAAATTGGTGGTTTCGAGAACCGATCAGAGTCGAAGATTTTGACAACCGATTAGAACCGGTGGTTCAAACTGATTTCCACAATCTTTTTTATTTTTTTCAAATTTTTATCAAAATCTCTAAATTTACTTTCTTAACAATTAAAAAAAGCTATATTATGTCTACTTATGTTACAAACATTTGTATAAGTTAGATTTTTTTTTTTTTGTTTTAAAATTATGTGAACCACTTGGAAAATCCATTGAAAGCCATATGAAAATTGTCGATTTTGGAATCGATAAGGAACTGTAATCGGCTCCTTCTAAACCAGAATGAAACTGTCAGTTTTTGGTTTGGTTTCGATTTCATATTATTTGGAATAGTAATCGTTGGTTATAGAACCAAAAGTGATGGTTTCAAAACCGTGTCGATCCCTTATAGTACCTTTTATTCTTAAATTGTCCATTGAATTTTTTAATTACTCTTTCAGTTCTTTTTATTTATAGAATTTTTTGCTTTTTGAGTGTATTTTTTATATAGAGAAAGAGTAACTCTGAGATGTAAGCCAAGTTAAAGAAACTAAAAAGCCCTTGGAGTATATATATATTTTTTAAGATTAAAGTTCAACAATCAAGAAAAGTTGTAGACACAAGTATTCTCTGCATTTATTGCACGCATATTTCAAGGGACAATTTATCAACTCACTTTTTTCATTTTGTTTTATATTAATAGTGATCGTTTTTATAAATTTATTCATATAAATACAGAGTTAGCCCTTATTTTGTATATTTGATGAATACATGTCCACTTTTATTATTGTAAATTTGGCCACAACCATTGACTTCAGGAATAAATATATATTATGCTCAGTTAAATTTTGAAAATGACCACGTTTCATTTTTCAAGGTGCGAGTGTATTTTGATTATTCAAAAAAGTGAGAAACTAAGGTTTTGTTAGAAACCATTCTTTAAAATCTCTAAAATTCTCTCTCTCTCTCTCTCTCTCCTGTAATCGCCACTAAGTGACAGTTCAATCGACGTCGACGACTTTTATAAATATTAACAAAGAACAAAAAGGCAAGCATTACTTCTAAAAAATGAAAAATGGCAATTGATAAGGACAAGAGTTCAAATTTAGTTCAACGAAAAATAAAAGTTGCGAAGGATTTGAGAAAAACGACGGTGACTATTTTGCCTTCCCAGAAAAAAAGGGGACTTATGGAAAATGGTCGGCCTCAAAATCCCTCTCTCTTATCCAGTCCCATAAGAAACAACCACAACCAAAAAACATCCTTCTAAATGCAAGAAAAAATCAACTCCTAGAAACCCACCTTATAAGAAAAAGAAAAGCATTGTCGAGGAGTTTGAGACAAGTGAGATAGAAAAAGAAGAGGAAAAACGATATGTATCAGACAATGATGGGAACCACACATTTTTCATGGAAAGATATGGGTTCGTTTATAAGGATAAGGCAAATTTTTATAGTCAAGTAATAATGAATGAAAAAGCCGCGGGCGATGAAATTATTGATTTCGAGGATTTGAAGAAAGTTGGATTAAATTTAGACATGTTTTTTTATGCTAAAATGAAGTTGTTTCTGTCTTTAGATAATCAAATTTATATTAGGCTAGTTAGATTACTTTATACAAACTCAGTTATGGAAAGCATAAAATTATTGAGGGGATTAAGATTAATTTAGTTTCGGTAGTAAGGGGTATGGAAGATAGAATTAATGAGTCTACTTTAAAAAAAGTTGCAAAGGTCCCAATACTTGGATTTGAATCTCCTTTTGCTATTGATGATAAAATATTCATAGAAGATGTCATAGGGTTTAAGAAGACAATGTTGTTTGAGGATAATAAAGAAAATGTGGCAACAAAAATAAAAGTCATACCTAGGTTGATACATCTAATTGTGGCGAAAAATATATTTTCAAAACATGAAATAAGGATAATGTCACAAATGATAAAAGTTATGGTTTTGTGACATATAATTCTTAGAGAAAAATTGAATGTAGCTTCAATTATATTACAAAATATAGTTACCGTCCATAAAATTTGATTGCTGACAAGCACAAGAGTAGAAAAATTTTTATACACTTGTTATATGGTAGGTTGATATCCAGGTGCATTATTGATAGTGGTGTTGATATGGGAGGAGAGAAAAGAGAGAAAATCAAACACTTCGATATAATTAATGCCAAATATCTAAAAAATTATAATATAGTAAAGTCAAGGGATAGGGGGTAGACACTCTTGAAGTTTATGGCCAAAGATGATGTCTTGGAGTGGGGAACCAAAGATGAAAATCATACACTAAATTTGGAGTGGGGATCCAAAGATGAAAATCATACACTAAAGGAGCCAACTACTCTTCCAAGAAGGGCTGAAAGAGTGTCTTCAGTTGCAGACAATAATATTGAAATTCTAAAAAATTGGATGCAATCACTACTTTTTTTGCCATAATGGTGGAAAAGATATATAAAAACAGTGAGCAAACACAAAAAAATAGTGCACCACTTAAAGAGCTGTAGTCTTTTATTGTTGATTTGAGCAATTTCACCAAGGAACGAGTCAGTATTCTGAGATTTCTAAGACACTTACTAGAGAAAAAAGTGGCAAAAAAAGTAAAGATGCACCAGAAGGAAGTACGCTGAGTAAACGGTCAGTTCGGTTCAAACCCAAACAAACCAAAGCCGCAAAATATGGATTGAAATTTCTTCACAATAGACCGAACCTGACCGAAGTTTGTATATGAACCAAACCAACCGAATTGAACCAGTTGTTTTGGTCTATTTCCATCAACTTTTTTACCATTTCAGTTTAGTTTTAAGCCTAACCCCAAATCAAATCGAGTAATAGATTCGGTTTAAACCGAATGAACCGACTAACTGAACTTCTCTTGGGCATCTAACTGAATTGAACCGAAATGAGTCGATTCGATTTCATTTCAATTCTGTCAGTAATTTTGCTCACCCTCATCAAGCACTCGTAGACTCTGATGAAACCTAACCTCCTACACAAGAAACATGAATAAGGGAAGTTCATTGACTCTCAAGACCCTTTTGCAAGTGACGATATAGACGACCTAGTATGAAAAATTATGGAGGACACACTTGCTACTATTAATGCTAATCTAGGTAAGAATGGTGGCTAGAAATATATTGCTCAAACATGGAAGTAAAAACGTTATTTTTAGTATAAACTTCTTGCTTTTACATATTCTCAACGGTTCTTCTTCACCATTTGCTAGGCAATATTTCTTAGTTTCTTTGGTCAAGTAGAATCATTTTTCATTTATATGAATAATATAATGCATTCCATTGAAAGAGGATTAAGCATTTAAAGTACCTCCATCTATCATTGAAAGACAAGTTAATTCTTGAAATTTTGTTATTATCTTTCAACAATTATTTTATTGCATTTGAATGAGGCTTGATATCATCATCTTTGATTTGTTTATGGACGCATGAAGTAAAAGCATACAATTCAGCAGTTAAGGCCCTAATAGTCATGTAGCTTCTAAGGGGTATTTCCTTTATCCTATAAGCAGAGATATGCACTCTTTTTCTACCTTTGTTCTAAGGAAGTTTAAAGGCATTGAAGTTACTTTTAGGATTTATTCTAGCATTTCGTGAATCTTATAAACTATCTTCATAAAAATGTTAAAAGAGGTCGCAATTTTTTCATAACTGTGTGCATTCAACTAACCATCTTCAAATTCAAATAGAAGCATGGTGCTCATAGAGATTTTGACATCATCAACCACATTTTTCCTTTTGTTCTCTCATCTCAGATTACTTTAAATAAAATTTTATGGGTCAGCCATACTCTAGACAACCATAATCATTTTTGCTTCGTTAGGATTCAAGTTTGCAAGATGCAATGCAGTGGTCATTTCTGCATATGGTTTGATCGATTTAGATGTTATAGAAAAGTGAAAAGATTTTTCTTGAATCAGATCATTAATTTTGATTTCATTTATATATGGCCAAGGTTTAGAAGTTGAGGAGTCTGATTGTAAACTTAGAAATTTGGCTCCAAATTCTATTTCATTTTGGCCATAATGTATTGCGTTTGGGCACTACTTTTTGAATTTCATTTAAATTTAGAGAAATCAAATTTTGTTTTTTCCCTCTATTCTCTTACTTTAGAGAAAACAGAAAAATCTCTAGGATTAAGAAATTAGCTAAACTAAAAATTTTGTCCATTTTTTACCCATTATACTGCTAATTAGCTTTAAATACATAACTAATGGTGAGGAAGCCAACTCATTACTATAGTATTTTAAGGGTGCATTTATAAGTCAAAATCTTTGAAGACTGCAAGAGTCTCCTCAATTTCAAATTTTGTAGATTTACATCACTTTTAAAATAGGCACTAGTAAGCAAAAAGTTGTCCTGATACATGACGAACTCATCTTATTCATACACTAAGTCCAAAAAGGATGGCATTGAGTTTATTCGCCATGACAAAAATTTGTGCCCATATTAGTAAGGAGGAGTTTTGATTTAAAGGCAATTTTTAAAGATATCATGTAATAACACAAATCTGTGACCAATTGTATTATGAGAACTTTTCAAGAAAAGTAGATATAATCATGTCCACATGTGTAAAGTTGAGCTTACTTTCATATAATGCATATAAAAATGGTCCATGAAGGAATTTCAATTCAGTTTATTTCATAAATTTTAAATTTGTGTCCAGATTAATGAGGTGTAACATTGACATAAAGACTTTTTTTATAAGTAGAGAACAATGTCGATTTAAAGGCAATTTTTAAAGGTAGGATACAATAACACAAATCTGTGACCGTATTATGAGAACTTTTCAAGAAATATGGATATAGTCATGTCTATATGTGTAAAGTTGAACTTACTCTATATAACGAGTATAAAAATGGCACACAAAGGAATTTCAATTCAGTTTGTTCGATAAATTTTAAATTTTCGTCCAGATTAATGAGGTGTAACATTGACATAAAGAATTTTTTTTATAAGTAGGGTGTAACAATAAAATTTGTGGCTATATTTTGATTAATTATTATGTTTATTCGAATATTTAGTCCAAATGATGCCTATACTACCCTTAATTAGCATTAAACACACACTTAATGGTGATGAAGCCATGTCACCCCATTTGGTGTTTTAAGAATGCATTTATTAGTGAGATTGTGATAAAAAAATGGAGGAAAGTCAATATTTTTTTGCACTAAATTTACTAAATTTTGAACTTTCCAAAATCAAAATTTTAATGTTTGGAGCCTAAGTTTTCCTCAGATAATCAAATTGGTGGACGTTTTATGTTATTTGCATGTATTTTTACAGAATTTTTGGAGCCAAAATTTTTGAGAAATGTAAGAGTCTCCTCAACTTCTTTAATATGGATACATATAAATATCCATACAAATTAAAACATTTTAGTAAATAAAGTTACTTAGTTGTTTTTGAAAAATCTACCAAGACTAAGAACGAATCATGGATTCTACCATTATGAATCCACCTTCTTCAATTAATATTAATGAAATTCCTAAAAACTCTTCCATAATTTCTAAATCAATAACCACTAATTTTCAATTGCCAGAATTGAAATCCATGCTAGATGAAGAAGGAAGGGGTGGGAAATTGGTGACATGTATCCAGAGTGGAAGCATGTGGTTCCCAAAAAGAGAATCAAGAAGAAGAGCAAAATAAAGAAGAATAAAAGAAATGCAAAAAACACAACAAATTTTTGCATTTAGTTCTTTCACAAGATAACGTAACGAGCAGAGGCATAAAACCATTCACTTGAAGAGAAGATAACAATGAAGATTGTGGAGGAGAAGCACAGAGTTGGTGTAGCACAATCGATGAGGTCATCGATCGTTTGAGTGGGGGAGAATGTAGGGGTGTGAGTCCAGCATCCTTACCCATGGTGCATTACCATGACAACCCTATGGACAAAGCAAGGCTATTGGAGACTGGAATAGCATGTTGGATGGCATGAGTGCCAAGAATATGAGAGGGGAGACCCGGTGTAATGCTCTCCACCTCCTTGAGGCCAGGATGACGACCCGAGCCCTAGTGAGCTAGGATGCGGGCATCATGCCTTATCAAGAGGGGCTGATGTCTCCATAGGGAAGGAGCTCTATGGACACTATAGGGCCACGAGCCTATAGTGCGCGTCTCTCCGAAGGGTGAGGTTCCTGTATGGGCAGACTATGCCGCCCGGGATGCTCGAAAGGCCTTAGGCCATACAAGGAGGTCCGAGACCCTTATATTTATACTTGACAGATGTGCCCTACGGTCGGATATGATGCTAAGACCCTCAGAGTATGCTTGGCTGGCCTAGATTATGAGCTAAGTCTAGGCGCCAGACGAGCGCCAGGAGCTGCGAGGATATGGCCCCGTGACATTTACTTTTTTGTGTTTTTTGCATTACTTTTCTTCTTCTTTATTCTGCTCTTCTTCTTGATTCTCTTTTTGGGAACCACATGCTTCCACTCTGAATACATGTCACCAATGTCCTACCCCTTCACTTTTCACCACCGTTTGATGTTCTCGTTGGGGATCTATCATAAAGATCATATAAATCTTCATTTTCTTTGATATTTTCTTGTACTCTTATTTCGGTTTTGCTCCAATCATCTACACTTGATTGTGCTTCTAGTGAAGACCGGAGATGCTAAAACTTATTTTGCAATTAGCAAAAGGGTTGGAAATGTATTGACATGACGACTCCATCAATCTAGAATTGAAAAATTATTATTTGCAAAACTATCACCAAACTTGAAAGAAGTGGTAAGATAATTATCAAGTTCGAAAAAAGAACTGGATACCCTTAGGTCTTTTTTGTTTTTATAATAATATATGTTTAGCAACACCAATAATTATCGATTCAATTCAGAATGATTGATTATTAAATTGAGAAGAATTAGAAGAAGTAGATGAACTAGAATATTCAACAAATTTAATATATAATTTTATAATATTTTTTCTAATTTCATGCAATACTACATTTATATTAACACTATCTTATACATCAAGATTTAATATTCATAATAAAGAGTCAAATATTCATATAAAACTTCAAATTTACATCTAGGATCAAATGCACAAGCAACAAGAAAAATGGATAGTATATTTTTAAAATAAAATAACCAATTTTTTCATTGATAAAGCACAATTTTTTAATACGTTATCACTTCCAAATTCTTAAAGTGCACTAAAAATATTAATGCAAGTAGAAAAAAGCAAATGAGATATGAGATAATAAACCCCATTAAATTTATATGTAGCATCATTAAAATTTTTTAAAATATCCAAAATTTTTTCACAAATCTCCCATTTTTGTGGATATAAATTAATTTCTCTAATATTTTTAGTAATAAAAAAATAAAATAATTATTTATATGCAAAAGACTCGTTTAATAATTCATATGTTGAATTTCAACGAGTTAGGACATCCCTTGAAAAATGTTTTGGTCTTTTTTTATTTTTCTTATAAAATTTAGTCCAATTTTTCATCAACTTGGGGATGTCTCCATATATATGAAATGACTTTTCTAATTGAAGAAATATCAATTAAGAGTTTTTAAATCATTTTGGACACAAATTTAAAACATGATATGCACATATAATATGAAAAAAATATTCCATCAACATTTGGTTCACAAATTAATTTAAGTTCAATAATTTATTTAGTGTTGGTAGAGGCGTTATCAAATGAAATTGAAAAAAATTTTTTGGTCACTTTATATTCATCGAAAATAGAAATAATCATCCTATAAATATCTTTTACAATATGTTTATCATCAAAACCACGAAATGAAAAAATTCTTTTTTGAAGTTTCCAATCATCATCAATCCAATCACATATAATACCCATGTAAGAAAGCATTTGCCAATGATCACTCCAAATATCACAACAAATTGAAACACAAATTTTTATTTTAGAAAATAAAAGTTCTAACTCTTTTTTTATATAAAGAAATAATAGTTCTTTTTACAGTATCTCTTGTCACTTTTTAGCAGAAGGATTTAAAATTTTTTGACAATATTGATTAAAATCCACTTTTTCAACAAAACTAAAAGATAAATGTTCCATAGAAATCATTTAGCTAATTCTTCTTTTTGTGATTTTTTCGAATATTGAAATAAAGAAAGGTTAGAAATTGTATATCCAAAAATTTGTGTTTGAGACCGATCAACTCCTATTTTTGTTGTATGTTTTGCCTCTAAATGCCTCCAAAATGATCCATAATCGTTTGCTTATTTGTACTTATAAGATGTACTACAATAATTGCAAATTATATAGAACATTTAGTCACTTTTAGATTTCTTTGTGAAATGAATGACGAATATGTTGAAACTTTGTCTTGCTCTTCAAACGACTTGTGTACTTTGCTCTTCCTCTTATTGTAAATTCTCTTCATTAAATTCAAATTCTTGAGTTGAAATTTTTAAATTTTCATTTGGATATCCCTTAAGATTGTATTGGTTGGGAATTAAATCATAGATGTCGTTTGTGGGGATAGATCAATATTGTGTTTTTTCAACTTTTCCCTTGCCCTTAGTGGAACTTGAGATTCTTTTACTTGCCATTATAAGAAAATAATATGTAACTTGAAAAATTAAATAGAAAAAAAAAATAGAGATTGGAATTTGAAGAAATTAATTGACAATAATTTGGACAAATAATTGGAGGTTGGATTTTGAAAAAATTATTTTGTAATATTTTGGACAACAATGTATAAATGAAAATTGAAGAAATTGTAGAGTAGAGTAGAGAATAATATAGAGTAGAGAGAATAGAGATAATTTTGTGTGAGGGGATTGTAAATGGAAATAGGTATTTGTAATAAAATCCAAAAAATTATTTTCTTACAAACACCCTTAAAACTACCTGTTATGCAGTCGTTTATAATTGTTATGAGGGGTAATTTGGGAACTTCACAAAACTGTTTAAAAAAAAGGCTAAAATCATTGATTCGAACAGCCAGTAAGAACTGGTGGAACCACCGGTTCTAGTCGTTTGAAATAAAATTCAAAATCTGCTTGGAATCGACAGTTCTAACCAGCGGTTCCAACTGTCGATTTTAATTGGCTGGAAAAACGATTGGTTCCGGATGGTTCCACTAGTTCTTGGAACCATTGATTCACGATTTAAAAATGATGGAACCAAAACCAAACCATAGGCCATCGGTTTTGAACTAATGGTTGTGATTCTGAAAACCATAATATAGCTAGGTCCATCAACAATACGTTAGCAAAGTTTGAAAACAAAACCAATAGA
This sequence comes from Jatropha podagrica, assembly GCA_947857235.1. Classification (NCBI taxonomy): domain Eukaryota; kingdom Viridiplantae; phylum Streptophyta; class Magnoliopsida; order Malpighiales; family Euphorbiaceae; genus Jatropha; species Jatropha podagrica. Next base: position 44,030 of record CANUEP010012134.1, on the reverse strand, counting down.
TGACATAAAGATTTAAAAACTAAACCACATCTTCATTATCAAAATTCTTTTCAAGATTTATATTGATACCACCAAGTGTGTTATGCACAATTTGGTTTGCATCAGCAACAAAATCCTCCAACTGGTCACTTGCAAATGGATCTTGCGGGTCTTCATACTTGTCACTTGCAAATGACATTTGTGAGGGAGGTTGTGTCTCATCATCATCATGGTCAGCTTCCTTGTCTTGCGTCTTATTGTCATTATCATGTTTAACTTTTGCATCTTATGAGGGAGGTTGGGTCTCATCATCATGCCGAGCATCATTGTTTTGCTGACTACCATTGCCTCCTTTCTTGTTGTGGTCATCACCATCATTTTTGCTCACTAGTCTTATCTACTAGCAAATTTGCATCTATATTTTTTACAACAGTTTTTGCATTCATAATTTAATTGGGCATAAGTTCTTCAATATGTGCACAATTTTTGTCAACCTTTGCAATGAAACTATGGAGCAAAGAATTCATTTTCTCAACTTCTTTTTAGAATTTTCAAGTTTGTATTAGCATTTGAGGACACCCTTGCAACCCTCTTTGGAACATTTGTTTGTGGTTTCACAATACGATTCTCATCCTTGTTGCCCCATTTTATTTTGTCATCAGGCTTCATATACTTAAGGGGAGACCACCCTTTATTTTTTGTCCTCACATTGTTGCAATTGTTGAGGCATCTCACATTTATTTTCTCATTTTGCTTGATGCTTTCTTCTCTCTCTGATCAAGTCAACTCCACTTGTAATTGTACAACTTGAAATCCGTCTTGCATAAGGCAAGTGGATGTAATTCTTTCTGCCCTTATACTTCTCTAAACTCATTAGTCTGTGTTAGTTGCTATGTTCTTAACAATAATAGAGGCTACATTTAAAGGCAAATGCTTCATAATATGGCACAAGATCAATGTCTCATCACCAATTATATTGTCCTTACTTCCCAACTTAGGCAAAATGTTGGAACAGACAATCAAATGGAGCAACCAAGGAATTATTTTGATCCTAGCAGCTTGCTTGGTAGAAGAGTCCTCTGCTAACTCATGCTTCTCAAAATCAAGAACATCCATATTTTCTGGTAAATAATAATCTTTTAAAACAAAGTTAAAACCATGAAAAGGCACATTTGCAATTTTATGCAACCTGGCCTCATTAATCCTCACCTTTATACCATTAACAATTGAAACCAAATTAGTGTTAATTCGATTCTTATGCTTCTTTTCCTCTATAAACAGGTTCATATAAAACAACCTTATCGATAAACATCATTCTTAATAGACAAAAACTGCTGCATTGGAGAATCAAAGAAGTGATCTAAATTTAAACCAACACTTTTTAAGTCTTCAAAATCGACCATTTTCTCATAAAGTAGTCTTTCGTTCAATATAATCTACTCATAATAAATCATCTTCTCTTCAAAGATGAACCCATACTTGTCCAAAAAATCACCGCTGCCCTCTTCATCATCTGATTTGCCCTATTGCTCATCTTCATCCTCTGCTCCAATTGATTCAACCTCTTCTTCAATGACTTTCATCTTCTTATTTGGAGGATTTTTTAGGGATTAAAACTTCTTTTCATCTAGGGACTACCTTTTTAGAAGTGCCCGATTTTGCTAGGGCTTTAGATACAACACAATATTTTATTGGGCTTTAGATATAACACGAGATTCAAGACGCTTTTTAGTAGTCTTGGATAGAGTAACTGAGAATGAATTTGGTGTCTCCTTCGATGCTTTGATTTTTTTTAAACTCTACTAGATGTTGAATCATCTTTCTCACTCGCGATTTTTTGTTTCTTTAGAGGTATTGCTTTCTTCTTAGACCTTGACACCATTTATAATAGTCAAATGGTGGTAATGGAAAGTAACTTATCGGCAGTTTCTAGATGTGGCTGAATTTGGTGAGGTGCGAGTGAATGGTCATTGTTTATGTCTATTTAAAATCTCTAAACCCTAATATTCGCATTTGATTTTGTCAAAATAAGGCAGAATTGTCACACATGTCATCGTTTTGCTAAAGATTCTTCTACCATAAAGACTTTTTTATCATTAGCACACAATAATTAAAATGTGTGACCATATTAGAATACTTGGTTAGTGAAATACTCTTATTCATGCTCAAATTCATAAAGTTGAGCATATTTCTATTATACTGCTCATAAATGTAGCAATTACTCGTGACTTGGAAATATAAGCTCATTACTTGACCAACCCACATTTTGTTTGCCACTATTTTTGTTAATTGAATTGAAATAAAAGAAGTAAAATTGGTTATTGAAGGGCATTTTAGACTTTTTATTACATCCTTCTCAAAATTTCCATTTAGAGTAAAATTCCCGCCTGAAATGGAAATTTTCTTTAAAGTAAGAGAACTGAGGGAGTAATTTTGAATTTGAATTGAAAAGTTATTCAAGTTTAAGTAAGTTAGAGTGAAAATTTAAGTTTTACTTCCTTTATTTTCACCGAAAATTTTGAAAATTTGTGGCCTTTAATAAATAAGTTAAAAAATTTTGGCTTTTAATTTGACTTCAAAATTTTTTTTATTTTTGTGAACGTATTATGTAAAATGTTTCTGTTTTAATAAAGTCAAGTAGAGTTAATAAAAAAGGTTGAAAGTGATGCCCTAATGATGCAAGTCGGTGATAAATGCTATTCTTGGGACTGCATTTTGTATCGGCTATTGTTCTCATATTTAGTGATGAAAATGAAAGGCATTTTAGAGAGAAAACTTAGTTTAACTAATTTTCTTAATCAAAGAGTTTTTTATGTTTTATCTAAATAAAGAGAATGGAGGGAGTAATAAAATTACATTTATTGAGAACTTTAACCTTTTGTTAATAGAATTGAGAGGTGTTAATCCCTTTAGATTGTATAGGGTAAATAGTTTTTGCGCTTCTTGATCTTGCATTCTCATTCTTGTAGCAATTGAGACCGATTACCACCCAACCAATATATTGTTTATAATTTCTAAACACCTTAACATATAAAATAATACTATTAGACATAATTTTATTTTTTTTTTCAATTATCATATATATATATATATATATATATAAATATAAGTGTAAGACTTTGTATATCTTTTAATATAAATTATAAATAAAGATTTTCAAATTTTTTCATAATATTGAAGTGCTTTATATATGTAACTTGCTGGAGAATTTTAAATCAATGTACAAGTAAAGTGTGTCGCTCCTATTTCAGTTTACATATTTAGTCTTTATTTTCTTTTCAATCCTTTATATTAATTCTTATATATTGAAGCTATTTGAAAAAAATAAAATTTTTAAAAAATTAAAAGAAATTTATTTGTGAAGCATAGAATTAAAAACAATAATATTAGAAATATGGCTTTGAAATACTCTCTAAACCTTGAGATGACCATAATAACAAGCTACCCTAACTAATACAAGAGTGGCATTATTAGCTTGTCTCTTAATCTATATAATCAAAATCTTACAATAAGACAAAAGATGCCTATAGGTAGTAACCAACGTACCAAATTGAGAATGATCTTAGTTTGCTTTAGAGCATAATAAACAACTTGAGTATCAATTTCTATTTGTAACTTGCTAAAGTACTGCCATTTTATCCATGATAGTACTTCCCTTAAGCCTAGAATTTTTGAAAAATGCGAAGCACTCAAGCCATAAAAGGTACTCATCAAACCCACTTGAAACTATCACTTGCATCCTGAAAAACTGCTCCAAACCCTCATACAATTTCTGTCTTGAAAAATGGCATAATCCATCTTTCATTTAAGAGTGCCCAGAGGAGGTGAGATCCATTTCAAAAATGCAAATGATTTGTTGAAGTAACCAGAGTAGCAAAACGCTTTATAATCTGGCTTTGGTAGAAAGTCATCCATTGATATACTTCAAAGCAAGAGAGGCTATGGTAACTAAAGGTGTTTAGATATAATGCAAAAAAAGAAAATTTCAATGGCACTACAGGTTCTAGGCTATAGTATAAATATGCTGCACTTGATCAGGTTTTGCAAATTGAGCATCTCTGTAATCCATCTAACCAACTCACCATCCAATTGTTCATTACTTAAACAATAGTAGTTCAACAATTTGCTGCTCTATGGCAAGTTGCAAGTGCATGATGTAAATCCTCTAGCATTTGACGTAGATCACAGTGCATTGACACACTGGCTCCTTACTAATTTAGTATCTTCTATGTGGGCAACAACTCTCTACAAACTCGCCAAATGAATAACTTGATCTTTAATTAGCAGTAAAGAGAGTGACTATAACTTCTGCCAATGAATTAGACGTGGAGCTGCAACATAAAATCTTAAAATAATTGAAGCTAAGTGATATGTAGATTTAACTTGTTATTTTCCATTACGAGACCGATGCGAAATTAGAGTATCATCCCAAGGTTGGAAACTCAATGGCATGCTCAAAATTGTATTTGCTTAAGATAAAGAAGGCCTTAAACTAAATCCTTGTTCTAACCAATATCATGATCACTTTGAATCAACCATCATTAGATGATCAAATTATGGAATAGAAGTAGTAAGCACATGAAAAGAATCATCCCCAATCACTAATGGATGAATCCAGACATGAATACCATCTCCCCTCCCAATCCTCTAACGCATACTATTTTATAATAATTCCTTAGACTACAGAATGCTCCTTCAAAAATAACTCAGATTAGATCCTAATTCGATAGTGAAAACTCCCAAGTAGGATAGTGTTCAGCTTTACTATGTCAAGTTAGAATAGTAATGTGGTTGATGAGTAAACACCAACCTTGTCTCCCAAAAATACCTAGATTAAATTAAAACTATAAATACGTCGAATACCCAAACCTCCCTCCTTTGGAACACATAACCTTTTCCATGATAACCAATGTAGACTTATTCGATCCCCACTCTTCATTCTTCACTTAAAGGAATTAAAAACCCTTTGAATTCTTTATAAACAAAAATACGAATCATAAAAATGCTTGTACGGCAAACATAAACTAATTGAATAACTGATTTTATAAATATAGACAAAGAATGACTCTTGAGTTCAATTACAAACTCTGTGTAGATTTCTTTTGTTAGTGAAGGTAAGTCTAGGTATTTACCATAACTAAGAGAAGCATGAATATGCAATAAAATACATCTAACACTCATTCCCAAACTTGAAGGAGTGGATAATAGAAGTCAAATACTGTGCCAAACTTAACCTAGCTGAATCTAACATTAAGAATCATTCATGCTTAATCAAATTCACTAGAGAATCTAAAATATAGAATATAAAATTTTAGAAATTTCTATAGAAAAAATGCAAGAAGTTCCATGTAACATCAATTTTTCCAAATTTAAACCTGTTTGAAAACACTCTTACAATCCCAAATCAACTCAAGTACTCAACCATCAACTCCAATATTTCAATTTATTGACAAAACTCATTCCACATCATAAATCACAACTTTCCATCATATAATCATAATAAGTAAAATTACTTAAAATTATCGTCAAATTACCATCAAGACATTTGACCGCAATTTTCGCAAGTGCACGAAATCGCAATAAGTAATAAAGAGTAAGTAGAGTATGGTCCCACGAAAATTGTATACTAAGTACCAAAATTATTTTAATCTATTATTATTTAAACGATAATAAAGATGATATTGTAAATGTAAAGTAAAATAAAATAAAATAGTAGAAAAGAATTCAAATAAGACTAATTGATGAAAAGAAATCAAGGTTTAAAACTACTAGGGATATTGACTTCACTTAACTCTATCCATTTTATTTTATTAGTTTATTAATCAATGTTAATTGTTCAAGTAGGGGGAACAACCCTAGAGTCACTAACAAGTTCTCCCGATGTATTTTTAGCTATTTTAATCCTATTAATTACCTATCTCCCAATAGCGTAGCCAAACATGAATTAAATCATTAAGTTTTATGGTTTGTTCAAGAATTCATAACCTAAGGTCATTAAATTATGAAAACACCCCATGAGTCAAACCATATAGCTTCCGCATCAAGTTATTATTTCCGTGTAATTTATTACCCTTTTCTTATCAAAAACCTTTTTCCGGTAGTGATTAATGAAACAAATCAATCCAGAGGAGAAACTCTGCTTGGAAGCATTAAGTTCAATAATAAATTATATCTTGAACAAAGAAAAATAAATCTAATATCATAAATTAGAGTAGAAATTAAGCTACATCCAATCCCTAGTATGAGAATTTAGTTCAACATAGTTATTAAATAAAACTCAATTAAACTTGAAAATAATTCCATAAACAATAAGAATTAATGGAAATAAAACAAGATTAAGAGTTTAGAGATAAAAACTAGTCAAACAATAGTGTAGACGACTCCCTTGATTTTTTACACAACTTGATTGCTTGAATTCTTACAAAGAAAGAAAACTAAGAATAGAATCCAGATTTGAGATCTAGAATTGAATTGAAAATCGATTGATTAATGAATCAATATCTTATTGCTGTTGTGATCTCTCTTTATATAGACTTCATAGGGTGACTTCGAATCCGAGTAAGAAACTGATTTGAATTAGATTCCTTTTTTATTTAGAAATCTTCTTTTGTCAGGTTAGGCTTGAGCAATGCTTGAGATGAGTCTTTTTAAGTATTTCCATGTAGCCCATACAAAGGCCATGCCCATGTCTTAGATTTACACGGGTTAAATAATTAAAATTCGGTCAGATTGAATTTTCAGTAGGTGCCATGGCCGTGGCATGCATGACATGCCCGTGTACTCTCCTGACTTGGCCATATTAAGCGTTTAGACTTTCAATTTTAGTCCCAACTGTAACACCCGCCAGCCAATCCTGAAGAACCAGACGACGGATGCCACATTCGGTGCCGGAGCACTAACTTATTATACTTGATGAACCCGGAATATGCATTAGAAGTGGCTTAGTTTCCATAAGGAGGTAAGTAATATTTTGATAAATTTTTTTTTTTTATAAATAAAAACATAAGGAAATTCCTACAAAAAAATTCGCAAGAAGTTTCCCCTAAAAGTCGACTTGCCACACAAAGAAACAAAGCACTTCTAATGTTCAATCCTCCAAACCTCAACTCCAAATTATTATACCAAGTCGCACAGCACTTCTAAAAATATAATGTCAAGTCATCTTATTATATAATTAACCATTCAAGAAAATATATACCATCGTTCATACTCCATTCGTGAAATCAAATAATAATCTTAATCGACCACCGATTTCATTAGTTATAATTACAATATTTACAACCTCAAAATTTATTATAATAAATTCACACATGCCATTATTCACCTAATAAACATATCCTATCCAAAATTAATACTTCTACTTTGATGCTACCTCTCTGAAAATATTCATGAAATATTCTTTACCACCTAAATCATGCAAATATGCTCCAAAAATATTTAATAAGACAATAGACACATGTAGTAATTTTTTCGAACCGAAATAATACCAATTCCCGAACCGGTAGTACTATTTATAAACCGATAAATCACTATTGACAGTACCAAAAAATTAGTCCGTTACAGTTCTCCCCCCTTAAAAGAAATGTGTCCTCAAATTTCACGTGATATAATTAGCTGAGAGTACTGCTGTCGCATATGATATTCTCTTATAATGTGAATATTTTCCTATTTTGAAGAGCTTGGAGAACGTTCAAACAAAGGGAAAGGGAATGCTTAAAGTGAAGTCTTCTAAGCTTTTTAAAGCTTAATTTGAAGGTTAGTGCACTAATACCTTCTCTCCCTTTTCAATTTCTCAAGGTTTCCATTTCTACGATTTTGATGAATTTTGATTTTAGAGGTGTACTTAGGTGAGACTGTAAGTCATATTTGACCCCTTTATGATTAGTATCCATTTTTGAATTCTTCATGAAACTTGTAGCTCTATTTCTTAGCTTTCCAAAACATCCTCTTATGTTCAATTCCAATACTTGTAGCTCAACTTATGATTTAAATACCAAAACTGGTTCTTTTATGATGTCTCACTTTTATATCCGAGTTGATTGTCCATTTTGGCCACTAAAATGGCAAGATAATGTCTTATGTTCTTCATAAAAATTGTATTTATACTTCTTAGATTTCTAAATCATCCTCTTGTGTTCAATTTGGATACCTATAGCTCAACTTATGATTTTTATACCACAACTAATTGTGTTGAATCATGTTGGATTGTTGGTCTGTGTTCTCGGGTTTCTTTCACCCTCTTAGAAAATGATATGGACTGTGGTCCCTTCATGAAATTTGTATCATTATGTCTTATATTTCTAAGGAATTAAGGTTCACTTAATTTGAAGTCCTAGAACTTCAGTTATACTCTGAGAACATAGCAAAGGTCAGGTTTATGAAAATGTTGGAAATTTCTTGATTTAAGTACTTTTATATTATATTAAGTATATCTATTTTGAATATGTCCATTTGAATTTATTTTATTAAGTATAAAAAAAGAGAATGTGGTAATTTTCTTAAGTTGTAAGTAGAAATATTTTGAAATAAAAGGTGTTAATTATAAAATGATTTTGAATAAGAAATGGTGGGTGAGAAATGAGATTTATTTGTGAAAGAATGGAATTATTTTGGCTCTACTACACTTGATTGATATGTGGTATGATGAGATGTACTGTGAAATGTGAGCATGCTTGGGTTATCAGCCCATTATATTTGGTGGAGTTATCATCATATGCTCGGGTTATCTGCCCTTATAAATAGGCGGATGCACTTATTATTGTGGTAGTGCTTGCACATTTGCACAGGCCACGCGTGGTGCTTCCATAGGCCACGTGTGTGATATTGGTGGATGGTGCTTTCATAGGCCATGATTGTGTAATTGGTGGGTGGCGCTTCTATAGGCCACAATTGAATCTGCTTACATTCTTTCGGTGTTAGTACGAGCCTTAATAAAATAAAAATGGAATTTTATCAAATTATAAGAAACCGAAAACATAATATTATTTGTGGTATTTTTTAAATTATACTGATTTTAGTAAAAATTTATGAGATGTAGATTTCTTTATGTTTATCCAAAATATTTGGATTTAATTAGCATATTTTCGGTGCTTGATATATTTTATGAGTTGAGTATTTTGTTTTCAAAAGTGTTGTGATTTATTGCTCGGCTATTTTTAATTATAAATATTTAGCACTACTGAGTCTTCCACTCAGCGCGTTGATTTTTATCACGTGCAGTTTATGAACTGTGGATGCTACCTGAAGATTGGAGGTGAAGCATTAGAGAGTAGTCTTTATTGTTAAGTAGGATATGTATAGAGATGTGGACGATGACATGTATAGACTTATTATAAATAATGTTGGACTTGTAAATATTGAGATTATATTTAATGAAATCAGCGGCCGATTAAATATTAATTCTCAATTTTATGTGTGGTGAATGATTAATGATGTATATTCTTGAAATGAATGGATTATAATATTGATGAGAAAATCTAAGTAAAATAGATGCATATTTAGAAGTGCTTGTGTCATTTTGTATTGAATTGGAGTTTTGGGATATAGAGGAATTATATTGGAAGTGTGCATATTTTCTTTGTTGGTAAGTTTTTTTTTTTTTTTTTTTTTAAGGGAAGTTCTTGCGATATTTTATTTTATTTTATTTAAATTTTATTTTTCGTAAGATTTCCCCTAAAAACCATATTTTATATTTTAATTACTTGCCTCATTATGGAAACATAACTACTTCTAATATGTGATTTGGAGACAATTAGTAGAATAGGTTGGTGTTTCGGCATCGAATGTGGCATCCGCCATCTAGTTCTCTGGGATTAGGCGGTGGGTGTTACACCAACTTTCTTTGATGCGATTTTTGGCTATTTTTCTGCTAAAGACCCTTCAAATCAAGCTTATCAAGAATCACGGGAACTTATTAAAAATATAAATAAATCTAAGTGAAAAATTAATTAAAGTAATTTAAAAATACTAAAATTCCTAATAAAAACTAAGCGAAAAATACTATAAAAATATAACCCATCAAAATTCCCCAAACTTGAACCATTGTTTGTTCTCAAACAATAAGATTAAAACAAAACAAAAGTAGCTTAATAAGGTTGGAGATAATTATTCACAATATTAAAATATAAAAAATCTATTAACATGAAGATAAATAAAGTATTTTCTATGCTAGCTATATTTTTGCAAAAATTCAAAACTCTTAACAAAACACATTCCCTAGTATGAATATAAATTATCAAGACTTCAACACCAATAATTGATAAAATTATGATAGATAACATATGAATTTTCACAAAGCTTATTAACCTTTGAAATAAAGATGATGAAATTAAGTTCAACATTCCTATAGGCAAAATTAGCTATCCCTTCTCCACAATTTTAAATGCTACACCATTATTAAGACCAAAAGGTCTTTTACTAGAGTTGTAATGGGCTTATGGGTTTGATTTATCTAAGTAAAAAAGAAACGGATATAGAAAATTAAAGAGTGCAAAAACGTATAATATCATATTTTGATATCATAAAAACATATACCTTTTTTTGCAATGGGAGATTTTCTTGGAATTTCTCACTAGCTTATTACTAGAGATGCTTTTAGCAAGGTCTTTTTATAGTTCTTGAGCAATTTCTTCGTTGCTTAAAATTTCCCCGAACTTGAATTTTTGATTGCTTTTTATTTTTCTTTTTCTTGAGGTGCTTCTCTTTTTCTTTCCTTCTAATTTCTCTACTGGCTAGTGCTTTCATAAAATATATCTCCCTTTTTATTTTCTTGCTATATTCCTATAAGATCAAATCTTTTAACTATATATGATTGCATTTGGGGTAAAAGTTAAAAGTAGGTTTAATGGCTTGGTTTTAATAGGGATAAACAAGAAAAATATTGGTTTATAGGCTTCAAATTGGTTGTAAGGGTTATAAATAACTTATGGTGGTTTAGGCTAAAATATGTAATTTAACAAAGATTGCCTAAATCATTTCTATCTAATGTGAGCACTTTAAAAATTTTGTCTCAAAACAATTTTCAATTTTGTTCTAGGAATGCCAAGGTTAATTAAATTTTGATAAAAACTAATATATATATCCATCATAATAATTTCAAAAATGAGTGTTTACATCTTAAAAATAAATATTTACACCAAGAAATATTATTAAGTTAAAAATTCAAATTTAAATTAAAACATGCCATAATAGAAAACAACTAAATTTATAATCAATTTTTAAAATTATGATAATTTTTAATTTTGCTTATAATAATTCCAACCATATTAAACTAATAAAAGAGCAAAAATTGTAACTAAAATTTCCCTTTCCCAACTTAATCTAGCACATTGTCCTCAATGTAAAAAATTAAATGAGTCCCCAAAATTGAATTCATGCCTCAACACAAAGTGTAAGAAGTATGGAAAAATAAATAAATTTTTTTTTTAACTAGTCAGGCCATGCCACACCCTGCCCATGGACTGATCTACAATTTTTTTTTTTTTACCTGCTGGGCACTCCACGGGCGTGGCGTGTGCCATGCCCTGCCCGTGGAGTGTTTTGAATGTTATGGGATTTTTGTGCTGTGGTCTATCAAACATTGCTCCTGTGCCACGGGCATGGCCCGTTCATGCCACGGGAGTGGAATCCATTGCCTCTCCAACTTTTTTAATGTTTTTAAGCCACGGGCATGGCGTTTTACACGGCCAGCCCGTGGATCTCCCTGACTTCAGTCCCCAAGTACCTAAAAATGCATAAATTAATATTTTTAGGCTTGAGTAATTGAGTTAGATCATAAAATTACTCAAACAAAACAAATCAACTCTACTAAAACTATACTAAGAAGAAGAATTTATTCAAAACCAAAATAAAATATGGGTTGTCTCCCGCAAGCGCTTTTATTTAACGTCGTTAAGCTCAACTTTCGAATGGCGAACTTCATGGAGGCTTTGAGTGGCTTGAAAATTTCCTTGTCTTAGGCAAACATTCAGTTGCTCTAGTTTCTTTTAACTTAAAATTTGGCCAACCTAAAGTGTCCATGTGCTTTTTCAAATCCTGCAATAACTTTGTTTCTTGTTCATTAGATAAGAGAGATGAAATCACAATCGAAAAAGAATTTTTCTTACCTAAATATGCATATTTCAAATGGCATGGAAGTTGTTTCAATTCAAACTTAAGAGGTGCACTTTGCTTTTTAGTTTTGGAATAGTGAATATCAATGAATGCAATAAATTGCTTTTTATTTTGCTTAAATGTATCTTCAAAATTAGCACCATGCAAAGTATTTTCCACACATTCATCAATATCATTGATTTTAAAACATTTATTATGATTCATAAGATGGTTGCAAGACTTAAGAACATGAAAGGTTACCTCTTCTTTCCCCACCCTCAAAGTCAGTTTACCTTTATGGACATCAATCAACACCCTCGCGGTAGTAAGGAATGGTCACCCAAGAATGAGGGAACTTTCTCTATTTTCACCAATGTCAAGTATAACAAAATCAATGGGAAAGATAAACTTACCTACTTTGATGAGCACGTCTTCTACAATTCCTCTTAGAAATTTAACTGAGTGGTCTGCCAATTGTAGAGACATTCTTGTAGGCTTGAGCTACGCCAATCGTAACTCTTTGAACACTTTGTAAAACATAAGATTTATACTTGCACCCAAATCAGCTAAAGTTTTATCAAAATCAAATTTACCAATGGTGCAAGCTATAGAGAAACTCCTAGGGTCTTTTAACTTTGGAGGCAATTTATTTTGAATGATTACACTACATTCCTCCGTTATCATTACCATTTTTTGAGCATCAATCTTTCCCTTTTTTGCAAGAATTTCTTTTAAGAACTTCACATAATTAGGCATTTGAATAATAACTTCTAAAAAAGGAATGTTAATGTGAAGTTTTTTAAAAACATCAAGAAATTTAAAGAAATCCTTATATTCTTTAGACTGCTTCAGCCTTTAAGGAAAAGGGATAGGTGGCACATAAGGTTTGACTTCTCTTTTCTCTTCAAGATTGATGATGGGGGCTTGGCTTTCTTTCTCGCTGTCCTTTTCTTTTTCTACTTCTATGATTGGTTGATCTTCTAATTGCTTTTCATTCCTCTAGGTAATCGCCATTACTTGCTCTTTAGGGTTCATCTCAGTATTGCTATGCAATAAACCTTGAGGTCTGTTAGCCATCATGTTTGCTAATTGTCCCATTTGCACTTCCAAATTCCTAATTGCTGCTTGTTGGACTTTAAAATTCTTCTGAGTTTTATTCATGAATTCCATGTGAGATTTAGAGAAAATAGTAAGAAGATCATCGTGAATCTTTTCCTCTCAAGGAACAAAACTTGGTGGTGCATTCAAGGCATTATTTGGATTCCCATAAGAAAGATTAGGCTGATTCCTCAACCTGTTATCATAAGTGTTAGAATATGGGTAATTATTTCTTCCCTGATTCATCACATAGTTAACTTGCTCCAAAGTTTGAGGACTTAAATTATCCAACATGCATTCCCAACTACATGTTGATCATTACGTGCATTCCCAACTCCATGTTGATCATTACACCTGTCACAAGCTTATACAATAGAATTCACAAAATTAGTGGTCAATAAATCTAATTTTCTTACCATACTATTCACCTTAGCATTAAGCGCGGTTATAGCATCAATCTCGTAGACTCCTTTAGTCTTTTTTCTTTCCAAAGAATTTTGATAATGGCTATTGCTCGCCATCTCTTCTATCAAATCATAAGCCTCATCGATCGCTTTCCTTTCAAAAGATCCCCCAGCAGTTGAATCCAAAGTAATCTTAATGTTAGGAGACAATGCATTATAGAAAGTTTGTACCTGGAGCCACTTAGGAAGAGCATGATGTGGGCATTTTCTTAATAGGTCCTTGAATCTCTCCCAAGCTTCATACTAGCTTTCTTAATCATGATAGGCAAAAGTATATCTCATTGCACAGCTTGGTGGTATTTGAAGATGGAAAGAATTTTGCTAAAAATTTTCTAGCTAGCTCATCCCATGTGGTAAAACTTCCTGCAGGGCATGATTGTAACCAAGCACGTGCCTTATCTCAAGGTGAAAGGAAATAATCTCAACCTAATAGCATCCTCAGAAACTCCATTTTGCTTAAAGGTATCACAAATCTCTAAGAAATTAGTGATATGGCCATTTGGATCCTCACTAGGTAACCCTCCATATTAGATTAAGGTAGAAAGCATTTGAATAATGGTAGGTTTAATCTCAAAATTATTAGCTTCTACCCTAGGCCTGGTGATATTAGAGGCGGTTCCATTAAGAGAAGGGGTAGTGTAGTCATGTAAAGTACGAATAGGATTTCTTTGATTTTGTTCCAACTGGTGCTGCAATATCCCTTGTTCCTCTTGCTCCACTAAGTTATGAATCTCGTTTTCTAATCCAGCCATGGTTGATTGCCTTTGTTGTTCACGCTCTTGATTTCTCTTGGCTCCGCTATTCCTTCGACAAGTCCTTTCAATTTATGGATAAAAAAACTAAAGGTCCACTACTTTGAGAACGTCTTTGCATAAACACTTGAAAGAAACTTTAGAAAAATTAAAATAACAGAAAAATAAATGTCTAAGTTAATAATAGATTAATTAGTATTGATATTGGTAACACCAATCCCTCGCAACAACGCCAAGAACTTGACCACAATTTTTGCAAGTGCACAAAATCGCAATAAGTAATAAAGAGTGAGTAGAGTATCGTACCACAAAGATTGTATACCAAGTACCAAAATTATTTTAATCTATTATTATTTAAACAATAATAAAGATGATATTTGTAAAAGTAAAGTAAATTAAAATAAAATAGTGGAAAAGAATTCAAATAAGACTAATTGATGAAAAGAAATCAAGGTTTAAAACTACTAGGGGTACTGACTTCACTTAAATCTACCCAATTTATTGTATTAGTTTATTAATCAATTTTAATTGTTCAAGTAGGGGGAACAACCCTAGAGTCACTAACAAGCTCTCCCGATGTATTGTTAGCTATTTTAATCCCATTAATTGCCTATCTCCCAATAGTGCAACCAAACATGAATTAAATCATTAAGTTTTATGGTTTGTTCAAGAATTCATAACCTAAGGTCATTAAATTATGAAAACACCCCATGAGTCAAACCATATAGCTTCCGTATCAAGTTATTATTTCCACGTAATTTATTACCCTTTTCTTATCAAAAACCCTTCTTCCGATAGTGATTAATGAAATAAATCAATCCAGGGGAGAAACTCTGCTTAGAAGCATTAAGTTCAATAATAAATTATATCTTGAACCAAGAAAAACAAATCTGATATCATAAATTGGAGTAGAAGTTAAGCTACATCAAATCCCTAGTATGAGAGTTTAGTTCAACATAGTTATTAAATAAAACTCAATTAAACTTGAAAATAATTCCATAAACAATAAGAATTAATGGAAATAAAACAAGATTAAGAGTTTAGAGATAAAAACTAGTTAAACAATAGTGTAGACGGCTCCCTTGATTCTTTACACAACTTGATTGCTTGAATTCTTAAAAAGAGAGAAAACTAAGAATAGAATACAGATTTGAGATCTAGAATTGAATTGAAAATCGATTGATTAATGAATCAATATCTTATTGCTGTTATGATCTCTCTTTATATAGACTTCATAGGGTGACTTCGAATCCGAGTAGGAAACTGATTTGAATTGGATTCATTTTTGTTTAAGAGTCTTCTTTCATTAGGTTGAGCTTGAGCAATGCTTGAGATGAGTCCTTTTAAGTATTGAGCTTGAGCAATGCTTGAGATGGGTCCTTTTAAGTATTTCCATGTAGCCCATGCAAAGGCCACGCCCATGTCTTAGATTTACACGAGTTGAATAATCAAAATTCGGCCAAATTGAATTTTCAGTAGGTGCCACAGCCGTGGCACTGCATGACATGCCCGTGTACTCCCCTGACTTGGCCATGTTGAGCTTTTAGACTTTCAATTTCAGTCCCAACCTTCTTTGATACGATTTTTGGCTATTTTTCTGCTAAAGACCCTTCAAATCAAGCTCATAAATCACGGGAACTTACTAAAAATATAAATAAATCTAAGTGAAAAATTAATTAAAGTAATTTAAAAACACTAAAATTTCTAATAAAAACTAAGCTAAAAATACTATAAAAATAAAACCTATCAACATTCATTATAAAGTCATACGTATCCTAATTTATATATAAAAAGCTAAACATAATTATATATAGTTATAATCTTCCTATTATGAAATTTTATTACATATAATTAGTCTCCAATTTTTAGTTACACGCCTAAATAGGCTAAAGAAAAAAAGAACTATGTGAAAGAATTCATAACTACCAACAATGGAAATATTTGCTTCTAATGCTAAGAAATCTTGCTCCAGTCTTAAAAGCTCTATCCACAACCTGCATGTCATAAAATCAACACGCGAAGCAATAATGCTTAGTGATGCTCCAAATCCTCAATTAAGGAGGATTTCAAGCAAGGACATTCCAAAATAAATCATAAGAAATATAATTTAACAAGATATTTCCAAACTTTATGTAATGGGCATTTTCATAAATCATTCAAAGATAGATTTCAACCATGAAATTTCAAGCAATATTTCAAACATTTCCACATAATGCAAACATAAGACATTGATTCAAATTAAACATTCTTTCCTTAATTCATGTTGTTTCATACTTCTTATGGGAATCCGAACAATGCCTTGAATCCACCACTAGGCTTTCCTCCATAAGATAAAAAGGTATATGATGATCTCCTTATTGCTCTTTCTAAATCTCACATGGAGTTCATGAATGAAACTAGGGAAAATCACAAAATCCAACAAGCAGCAATTAGGAATCTGGAAATCCAATTTGGACAGTTTGCAAGCATGATGGCCTTTCGACCTCAAGGTACGTTACCTAGTAATACTGAGAAAAATCCTAAAGAACAGGTACAAGCTATTACTTTGAGAAGTGGCAAAGAACTGGAAGATCCTCCCAATAAGGAAGAAGGAAAGAAAAAAAAGAAGGAAATTCCTATCATTGATCTTGAAGAAAAAGAGGAGGTAAAACCTATGTTCCACCTGTTCCTTTTCCTCAAAGATTCAAGCAATCCAGGGATGACAAAAGCTTCCTTAAATTTCTTGATGTGTTCAAAAAGCTTCCTCAAATTTTTTGATATGTTCAAAAAGCTTTAAATAAATATTCCTTTTGCTGAAGCTCTTGCTCAAATGCCCAGTTATGCAAAATTCTTGAAGGAGATTTTGAGTAAGAAAAGGAAGATTGATGATCAAGAAAGGATAATGTTAACGGAGGAGTGTAGTGCAATCATTCAAAATAAATTGCCTCCTAAGTTAGAGGATCCAGGAAGTTTTTCTATCCCTTGTAATATTGACAATCTTGATTTTGATAAGGTTTTAGTTGATTTAGGTGCAAGTATTAATCTTATATCTTATGAGATTTTCAAGATGCTAGGGATGGGAGAGTTGAAATCAACATGGATGTCTCCACAATTAGCGGATCGTTCAATCAAATACGCAAGAGGAATTGTGGAAGACATACTCATCAAGATACTGTTGGTTTTTTTATTCTTGACATTGATGAAGATAGAGAAGGATCCTTTATCCTTCAAAGACCTTTTCTTGCAATTGCAAGAGCCTTGATTGATGTTTATGATGGTAAGTTAACCCTAAGGGTAGGTTAGGAGGAAGTTGTTTTCGATGTTTTAAAATTTTGCAAACTTCCTATGGATTCTAGCGATTGTTTTAGAATTGATGTTGTTGATAATTGTGTGGATGACACTTTGCATGCTAAAAATATTTCAATTATTAATAACATTGATACTAAAAGTGAGGAAGAGAATGACCCACCAAAACAAGAATTAAAATAACTTCCTTCTCATCTTAAATATGGTTTCTTAGGTGATAATAATTCTTTCCCTATTGTTATTTCTTGTCACTTGATCAAGTGGAAAAGTTATTATAGGTTTTAAGGAAGCATAGAGAAGCTTTAGGATGGTTGATTTCAGATTGGAAGTGAATTAATTCAAATGTGTGCATGCATAAGATATTGATGGAAGAAGACTACAAACCGACAATTGAGCACCAAAGGAGATTAAATCCAAAAATGAAAGAAGTAGTCAAGGCAGAAATCATTAAACTCTTGGATGCAGGAACTATTTATCTAATCTCGTATAGTAATTGGATAAGCCCTGTGCAATTTGTTTCCAAGAAAGGAGGTATGACAATTATTTCTAATAATAATGATGAATTAATTCCTACTAGAACTGTCACGGGTTGGCGTGTATGTATTGATTATCGTAAATTGAACAAAGCAACGCGTAAATATCACTTCCCTTTACAATTCATTGATCAAATGCTTGAAAGACTTGCAAGTTGTCCTTATTATTGCTTTCTAGATGGTTATCCAGGGTATTTTTGAATTCTCATAGCTGCCGAGGATCAAGAAAAGACCACTTTCACTTGCCCTTATGTTACTTTTGCATATAGGAGAATGCCTTTTGGATTGTGTAATGCATTTGTGACTTTTCAAAGGTGTATTGTAACACCCTGATTTTCGCATACTCTATTAAATTTCATAAAATAATTAAATTGATTTTATTTTCTCTATTTATAGAGTATTTAAATTATTCTAATGATACCCATTAATAATCATCCTCATTTACAATTAATATATAATTGAATTAGTAAATCTTGATTAAGATAATTAAATTGATTATTTGTAAGTATTGGTCAAATAATGGTGATAAATAATTACTGGTGTCTATAAAAAATATTCTTATAATTATTAATAAAACATCAATCTTGAATATTTGAGAGAACATAAGGAATGCAACGATTTATACAAATAATTGGTAATTATTGGTCAAAATAAAACATGGAGATTAAGAATATATATTTGAGATTAAGGTAAATAATATAAGTAAAAGATTTAAAAAAAAAAAAGAAGAAAGAAAAAGAAACCCAGCTTATGTCTCTCTTTCTCTCTCGCATTTTCTCTCTCCCCGCTCACACAAGATGGCGACGCCACTCTTCTCATTCCGGCCACCCTCTGACAGGCTTAAGACGACGGTCAGTGCTTCAAGCGCTGTCGGCCTTAGCTTTTTTCCACTTCATCAACGATCGAAGCCTAGTTTTCGCGAAACAAAGCCCTCTCTTCCTGCGATGTCGCTGTTCTTTGATGAAGCTGTCACTTTGATTTTTCCAGCGAACTCGAACAGTTCTGGCGGTTTCTTCACCTCATCTCAGTCGAAAACCAATCCATGATGCCCTTGATTTATTAATTTTGATGTTTTGGTTGTGGGGTGGAGATTTGAGGAGATTTTGATTGGGGGTTTTAATTTGAATGGATTTCGGATTTTGACAAATTGCGCGTTGAAAGATGAAATTGATATGACAATTGGGTTTCTTGTGAAAAATCGAGTTGGTGGCTGTGGTTAGATTTAAAATCCGGCAAGATTGGATTTTCGGCCACCACCTATGGCGGTTTTGGCGGCAGTCCGGCGAGAGGTCAAATGGCAGAATCACGGATTTTGCGTATTGAACTTGAATCCAATTCTGATATTTGATCGGTATAATTTACACTTCAGTCATTTAATTTCAGTATAAATTTCTAAATTTGGATTATTGGCATAACTTTGATTAAAGTGGTTTAATTAAAGACTAAAGTGAAATATACGAAAGTTAGTCATATAAATTGGATAGAATAATTATATCCCAAAGAAATTAACAAATTATAAATCTTGGATTGTAAATGATAAGAGCAGGTTAATTGTGTAATTTAAAATTTAAGCTCTTAAGTTATAAATAAGTCAATCTAAGATGAGTAAATTTTGAAAATGGGATTTAGAGATATTCCTTATGGTGGATCGGGAATGACGGTGATTGCTATGGTTGGGCTATGGGTGTTATTGCGATATATGTGAAGAATGGCCAGATTAAATTATAAGGGGCACCTGCTAAAGTTTTATTAGAAAAGGGGATTTTATTTAGGAGTTAAATTACTATATAAAATTTAAGATTTGTGTTACTCCATGAGAAAATAAAATAAGGAATGAATAAACTAATTAAATGAATGCAAGTTGAATTGTATTTAATTGAATCTAACAAGGTATTTAAAAATAGAATTTTAAGTGTTATTTTAAAGGAAAGCAAAATTTGGAAGTGAGAATTTTTTATTATAAAGCTTTATTATATTTAGTTGATAAAATAAATAAGATGTATGTTAATTTGATTTTAATGAACAAACTAAGCAATTGTGATATATTATAATTGAAAAGAAATCACTAAAGTTAACTGAGAAATAAAATGTAATCTCTTAGATAAAGTTTAATTTAGTTAAATGATTTATAAAGTATGGCTTAACAAAAGAAAGTAAAATAAACCAAGTGAATTCTTTAACTAAAAAAGTGAATAATAAATTATGATTATGTGTTAAAAGGTAAATGAAATTGAAATGATAAATAAATTCATGAAAGATTTAAATCAACTGATTTGATTGAGAATATAAGTTTGTGATATTTCAAGAAAAGAAATGCTAATATAAGTTAAAAGAAAATAAGAATAAGAAGAATTTATACATTAGTAAAAGTGAAAACAAAGAACTGAAATTATTGTATAATTTGTTTATAGATTGAGGTAAATCATAAAAGTGGAATAGACTCAATAAATAAGAAAGGAAGGCTAGTGCAGCTTTTTAAGTCAGGTTAGTGTAATACTAACTTTTTAATTTAATTAAAATTTGTTATATATATATATATATATATATATTTGCGATGTGAGTTGTTTTTCTTAAAAAGGAATTATTGAAGTTATTACAATATTATTTTATGGATTTTCAAAGGAATGATATATTATTTTATATGATATGATTTTTAAATGATCTTATGAACTGATTGAAATTCTATTTTATGAAAATGATGATTATTGGCCACTTATTAATTAAAGTTTGAGTGGTGGCTATGAATGATACTTTATGATATCTGTAAGCGAAATAAGGAAAGAACAAATTATATGTGAAATATTTTGAAATAAGCAAAATTGATAAGTTTTTGGGCTCTAATATACTTAGTGTGAATGTGTTGTATAATCTGGTTTATTCTGGTACACGAGCATGCTCGGTTTATCAGGCCATTTTGTTATGTGGAAGCTATGATCATATGCTAGGCTTTGAATGTCATTTTGAGTAAGCGGATGCACTTACATTCTGGTGGCGCTTTCACAGGCTACATTCTGGTGGTGCTTTCACAGGCTACATTCTGGTGGTGCTTTCACAGGCTACATTCTGTTTAGATATTTACGAAATTTTATCTACTTCATTTTCTACTAAGTGTATTTGAGCCCCATATGAAAGAATCTGTTTTTAAGATAATAAGTTTTGTTATATGATTTAGTTTATTATTTATGCTTAATTGAAAGGAATATGTGATATTGGTAGTTAGTGAGTTTATGTTGTATTAATTTGAGTAATGAGTTTTGAAATGTTTTAAATATTCAGTTAAAGATAAATATTTAATACAATGATAAAATTGATTATTAATGATGTTTGTGTATAATTGTTTATAATAAGAGAAATCTCTTCAAAATTTATGTTTCTAAAATTATTATTTGATTTAAATTATAAATAGCACCACTAAATTTTATACTTAGCGTAATGAATTTTCTTACGTGTAGGTTGAAGATAATATAAATTGAGGTAATTCGATAATCCAGCATCAGAGGGGGAGGAAGTTCTTCAGACATTTAAGTATATAGTAAGAATTTGACATGCAGTATAAGTATTAATTATTTGTTGAGTGTGTAAGTAGTGGTTTGGGAATTAACGTTTAATACTAAACTTATCTTGGGTTTTAATTGATAGACTATTTTATAATTCAATTTGATTATTAATTTTTATTATTAAAAGTTCTACAAAGGAATTAATATTTTAAATACAGATATCTTTGTATGGTGTTTAAACAATTATCAATGTTATAAAAGAAAAAAAATATCATTACTGAATTTTCTAATATATTATAAATTATATTTTTTTTTCTTTAATTAAATATTTTCTTAATTTAAAATCATATTAAATGAATAAGCGAATCAGTTTGTGTTTCTGGCACAAAATGTGATGTCACTTTTTAGACATGCCAAGACTTGCCCGTGGCATAAGACACCCCCATGGCACGCCCTAGAAATAAAAATGAAAAGAGGCAGACCACTCTATGGGCAGATGCCATGCCCGTGGCAGGCCCAGCACAAAAACAGCAAGGTGGCAGGCCACTCCACGGGCAGAGGCTCGTGGTGTACCCAGCGCAGAACCGCCACAGGGATAGTACCGTCCACGCCCGTGGCATGAACAGGCCACTTCCATGGCGGCTTGCGAAGACACTTTTGAAAGGTACATTTCTTATTTTTATCAACCCTAACTCCTCTCTTTTTAGTTATCTCTCAACTCTCTCTCTCTAGAAACCACCATAGCCACTCTCTCTCTCTAAAAACCTCCATAACCACCATCCTCTACTTCCTTCTTCTTCTCTTTTCTCTCTCTCTACACTAAATCTCTCACCCATGGCACCCAAGAGACAAAGAACTTCATCCTCTTCTAGAGCATAATCAAATGCTCTAATTTCTGCGCAAAATCCACCAAGACAAAGAAGAGCAGCCACCACACAACCACCATTCCCACTCTTTGACCCGGATCAACTTAAAAGGTACAATACTTTTGTCTCAAAGCCTATGGTATCAAATAAATTTATTGATGAACATGCTTTGAGTTTGGTGGGTTTGAGAGATGCTGTGATTGAGCCATTACAATGGATTGGGTGAGGTAGTTTTATCACTATGAAGGATTATGTGTTTATACCTTTAACTCTTGAATTTTTTTTAGTACATATGCTTCATACACTTATCTTGCCATAGAAACCGTTGCGTCAAAAATAGCCTTTCAACTTAGTGGAAGAAGACATGAACTAACAATTTATGAATTTAGTCATATTTTTGGTTTTCCTACTGAAAATGCCAATCGTTGTGTGCCTTCAAATTTTGGTGAAAATGATGCATGGGAATGACTTACAGGTTCACGTGGTTACAACTCAAAAGGTGCAAAAGCTTCTAACCTTAGAAACCCACCTTACCATTACATTCATAGGTTTTTGGCCCATAAAATTTTTGGTAAGAAGGAAAGTGATGGTGTAGTAGGGGTGAACGAATTATATTTTTTATGGGCTATTGATAATGGCATTCGATTGAATGTAGGATATTGGTTGGGTGTGAGGTGGAGAAAAATTGCAAGAGGAAACACGGGTAGTTTAGTTATGAGGAGTTTTGTTACCAGGATTATGCAATACCTTAGGGTATTTAACCTAGATAGATCTCCATATGCAGTATTGGATAATGGAAAAAACAGCCGTTTAGACATTGATATGATGTTAAGAATGAGAATGGTGGTTAGACATGGTGATACATATAGTTTGGCTAGGATGGACGGGCAGCCTGAAGTTAGAGAGGATGTTCTTGAGGAAGGAGAGGCTGGAGATGGAGAAGAAGGTGGAGAAGCTAACATAGGAGGTTTACCTCCTACATTTTCTTCTTTTTATGGTGCAGGTCCTTCCCATTTAGATGCGCAGGCCAAGACCGATGAGGTGTTATCCCGCATCCTCTCCAGAATGGACCTGTGTGACAGTCGAATGGAGCAAATGGAGATGACGATGTTCGATCGTTTCATTAGCTTGGACATATCCTGTGGAAGCATCGATTCCCGTCTCAAGACTATGCAACAACAATATACGGGATTAAATGATCAGCTCCAAATGATTATCCAAATGTTATAGCCTCCTCCTCCTCCTCCACCTCTTCCGACAAATTGAGTCCTTACTTAACTAATTTAATTTCATTTGTTATTTTAAGTACTTGTTCATGTGTTTCTTTTGGATTATGTTCTAATTATGTTTTAGTTTGAACTATTTGTTTTCTTAATTATTTGTCTCTAACTTCATTATTTAGTTCTTCTATTTTTTTTTTCTTTCAGCTTTTTAGCCATTGGATTCTAATTTATCTTAGTCCTTAACACTTTCATTGTATTCCTCAATACAATGGTGGTAAGAGGTTATCAAACCATCTTTCTCTCATAATTTTTGCATTATGTATTGAAGCGTGACTTTAAGATGGGGGATTTATTATTTTCACATTGGGGACAATGTGCTAGATTAAGTTGGGAAAGGAAAATTTTTGCTTTTTTATAAGTTTAATTTGGTTTGAATAACTATAAGCAAGATTAAAAATTATCATAATCTAATAATTTGTTATAAATTTATTTGTTTTTCTATTATGGCATGTTTTTAGTTTAAATTTGAACTTTTAACTTAATAATTTTCCTTGGTGTAAATATTTATTTTTAAGACTGTAAAACATCCTTTTTTGAAATTATTATGATAGATATATGTTCTGATCAAAATTTAATTAAACTTGGCATTCGTAGAACAAAATTGAAAATTCTTTTAAGACAATTTTTTAAGTGCTCACATTAGAAAGAGATGATTTAGGCATTCTTTGTTAAACTACATATTTTCAGTCTAGACCACCATAAGTTAATTATAACTCTTGCAACTAGTTTGAAGCCTATAATCCAATATTTTTTTTGTTACCCATATTAAAACCTAGCCATTAAAACCTAATTGTTTAAACTTTTACCCTAAGTGATCATGTGTAGTTGAAAATTTTGATTTTATAAGAACATAGTACGAAAATAAAAAGGGAGATATTTTTCATGCCAACACTAGCAAGTGGAGAAATTAGAAGAAAAGAAAAAAGAGAAGCACCCTAAGAAAAAGAAAAATAATGATCAATCAAAAATTCAAGTTTGGGGAATTCTTAAGCGAGAAAGAAACTATCCAAGTATTATAAAAAGATCTTACCAAAAGCATCTCTAGTAATAAGCTAGTGAGAAATTCCAAGTTAATCTCCTATTGCAAATAAAGGTATATGTTTTTATGAAATCAAAATATTGATATTATATATTTTTGCACTCTTTAATTCTCTATATCCGTTTCTTTTGACTTAACTAAATCAAACCCATAAGCCCCATTACAACACTAGTAAAAGACCTTTTTTATCTTAATAATTGTGTAGCACTTAAAATTGTGGAGAAAGAATAACTAATTTCGCCTATGGAAATGTTGAATTTAAATTCACCATCTATATTTCAAAAGTTAATAAGTTTTTTTGAAAATTCATATGTTATCTATCATGGTTTGATCAATTATTGGTGTTGAAGTCTTGATAATTTATATTTATACTAGGGAATATGTTTTGTTAAAAGTTTGAATTTTTACAAAAATATAGCTAGCATAAAAAACACTAGATTTATTTTCACGTTAATAGATTTTTTATACTTTTAAGATTGTGAATGATTATCTTCAACTATATTAAGCTAGTCTGTTTTGTGTTAGCTTGTTTAGTTTTATTTAGTCTTGCTCTGTTTTATTGTTTGAGGACAAACAATGGTTTAAGTTTGGGAAATTTTTTATAGGTCATATTTTTATAGTATTTTTAGCGTAGTTTTCATTAGGAATTTTTGTATTTTTAATTACTTCGATTAGTTTTTCACAAAGATTTATTTATATTTTTAATTAAGTTCCCTTGATTCTTGATAAGCTTGATTTGAAGGGTTTTTAGCAGAAAAATAGTGGAAAATCGCATCAAAGCAGGTTGGGGTTGAAATTGGAAGTTTAAAGCTCAACATGGCCAAGTCAGGAAAATACACGGGAGGCCATGCAACGCCACGGCTGTGGCACCTACTGGAAAATCAACCGGGTCGAATTAAGTTATTCAACCAGTGTAGATTTGAGACATGGGCGTGATCTATGCATGGGCTGCATAAAGATAATAAAAGGATCCATCTTAAGCATTGCTCAAGCCTAACCTGATGAAAGAAAACTCCTAAACAGAAAGGAACTCAATTCAAATAAGTTTCCAATTTGGATTCGAAGACACCCTATGAAGTCTATATAAAGAGAGACCACCGCAGCAATTAGGGTATTCATTGATTATTGAATCTTAGATCTCAAGTCTGGGTTCTATTCTTTCTTACTTTTTTCTTTTTGTAAGATTTCAAGAAATCAAGTTGTGTAAAGAATTAAGGGAGCCGTCTATGCTATTATTTGACTAGTTTTTATCTCTAAAATCTTAATCTTATTTTATTTCCATTAATTCTTATTATTTATGGAATTATTTTCAAATTTTATTGAGTTTTATTTAATTACTGTGTCGAACTAAACTCTTGTACTAGGGATTTGATGTAGCTTAACTTCTACCCTAATTTATGATATTAGATTTATTTTTCTTTGTTCAAGTTATAATTTATTATTGAACTTAATGCTTCCAGGTAGATTTTATCTCTTGAATTAATCCTGGATGATTTATTTCATTAATCACTATCGAAAGAAGAGTTTTTGGATAAGAAAATGGTAATAAATTACATGAGAATAATAACTGGATGTGGAAGCTATATGGTTTGACTCATGGGGGGTTTTCATAATTTAATGACCTGAGGTTATGAATTCTTGAACAAACCATAAAACTTAATGATTTAATTCATGTTTGGTTGCACTATTGGGAGATAGGTAATTAGACGGGATTAAAATAGCTAACAATACATTGGGAGAGTTTGTTAGTGACTTTAGGGTTTTTTTTCCTACTCGAACAAATAAAATTGATTAACAAACTAATAAAATAAATTGGGTAGAGTTAAATGAAGTCAATATCCCTAGTAGCTTTTAAACCTTGATTTCTTTTCTTCAATTATTTTTATTTGAATTATTTTTTACTATTTTAGTTGATTTTACCTTACTTTTACAAATATCTTCTTAATTATCGTTTAAATAATAGTAGATTAAAATAATTTTGGTACTTGGTATACAATTTTCGTGGGACGATACTTTACTCACTCTTTATTACTTGTTACGATTTCGTGCACTTGTAAAAATTGTTGTCACTCACTTAGTCCCTCTCTCTCTCTCTCGATCCTTCAATTTCTCTTCCTCTCCTTTCAACGTCGACCACCACACAACAGTAGCAACCCCAGCCGTCCTTCTCTCCTCCTTCATCTGCGTCGTGTCGGCTACCACAAGTTCCAGTGACCATAGCTCCTTCGTGCGATAGTAGCGCTCTTTCCTTCATATAATGGGTCCTCGATGAACAACAGCTCCTCCTCCTCTGCGCCGCGTGATCCACTCCAGCCACCGCTCTTTCTTCTGTGCGATGACTCCAGCCACTGCTTCTCGTCGATCCAGCGAGTTTCACCACTGTCGCCTGTCTCCACCACACTAGTAGCCGTCTGCGACCCGATCTCAGCCCCTCAAGCTTGACTCCAACATGCTCAATCCTGATCTACATGATCTCAGTCACAATCCAAGCCTCGAACATCTCCGATCTATGATTTTTGGGACTATATTTTGTGATTGATGGTATTGAAAATTATTCCTAGAATTTTTGGTTGATTTTTAGTATTTGTGATTGAGTAATTATTTAATTATGGTTGTGGATTTAGACGATTTATTTTGGTTGTGTAGTTGATTAATTAAAATGAATTATAGATTGAAAACAAAATTTATGGTAGATTTTTTGTCATGGAATTAAGAGATTTAATTAGTTGAATTATGGAGATCGAGAATTAATTTTGTTAAGGTGGTGAATATTAGTTTAGGTAGAAAGAATTTAATTAATAAAAATAGTTTAGATTATTAATTTATTTAATTGAGAAATTTGATGTTAATTATCATATAAGGTAAACATAAAATGGATCTTTAGGGTTGATTAATATTACGTTATGAATTTAATGGTGAAATTGTTATTATATTTAATTTGAATTAATGAATTATTGTTGGTTAATTTGTAAATAGAAATATGAATATATTTTAAAGGTTATTAGAATCAATGAATTAAGTGATTCAATATAGAGACGTATTTGTAGTTGTTAAGGATCAATTAAAATAAATTAATTAAACAATTATGGAATGTTTGGAGACTGTAATTAAACTAAGTAAGAAGAGAATCATTGGTGAAAGGATTATATTTTTCTGAAATGAGAATATTATTAGTTGTATTATAATGGTGGTAAATCTTGATTATTTTAAAGGTTGCAATAGGAAATCGAATTAATTGATATTTAGCAGGTGGGTAGTGCAAAGTTTAGATTAGTCTTAGCAAAGAGGATATAATGTAATTTGTTGGATTAAATCTCTATTTATTATTTCACATTGATCAATTATCTGATAAGTTCTTTCTATATTCTTAAATTTTTAAATTGTCTGACCTCATCCACTGCTCCTTCAAACTAGAATCAGAACTAGGATTTGAATATCCTATTATCATTGTGAGTAATAATAAATGGTGCATGCTTATGCATTTTTATATCATCATAGTTTTGTCATCATAATTTTATTGGTATATCATTATTGATATATATATACATATATATATATATATATATATATATATATATATATATATATATATATTGTTAACAAATTATATTATATTATTATTTAATTATCGTATAATTGTAACTGCATATTAATTATTGATCTGATGATTTACAATTGGATGAATTGTTTGATTAAATATGTTTGTGATATGAATTGTGTTGGTTGTGTGAAATTAGAATGAAGTGAGTCACCATAGGTTTGTGAGGCTAATCTTTGATACCGTCGGCCATGTATGGGGAGATCGGTGCCCCCATGTGTATCTGATAGAATATTAATATGATATGAATAACTACAGGGTGGCCTCTTGATGGTATTGAAAGAAAAGGGAGCATGGAAAAATAATGAGAGGGCTAGTCAAGCAAGAATTGGACCAGTCGGCCATGTATGAGGATCGGCTCCTTGGTGCACACGTATGAGAGGATAAGTCATGTGTGAGGACGGCTCATTGGAGGTTTCGGTGATGCCATAGATTAATTTTCACGTGATTGATTAATTAAAGATGAAATAATTATGAATGCTGATATTGTGACATATGCATGACTGGCAGTGGATCAATTTAGTGATTAGAGATGCATTTTGCGTAATTGTCTGATCATGCATTATTTATTATTATTCACTGAATTACGTAACTCACCCCCATCCTCTTACCCAATCTTTCAGAAAGTAGGAGATTCTCTCAGGGATGATTAAAGCTTTGTAATATTCTCCACAGAGTTTCAAAAGTATATTTTGAATTTACGCAGTTAATTAGTTAATGTACTGGTACTTAAAAAGTTTCTCTGTTTTCAAATATATTGAACTCCGCAAGTTGCAGGATGTGTATTTTAATTATGTAATATCATGAGTGAGCTATTTTATAGAATCATGGTTGTCTTAATTATTTATTTGGATGTATGTGTAGCCAGTAACCAATATATGATTGAGATTTATTGGCCTGATCGTATGTGGTTAATTGGGATACTTATTATTGGACCGAAGTTATATGGGTACTGAACTCATACAAGTAACATCAATATGGACTCATTATTATTAGAGGACAGGTAGACTCATATATGGATCTTACAATTCAGGCTTACTATGGATCTCGGAGGCCTTAAACTTTATCCAGATCTTAGTGTCGATCAGGCCCATGATTTTGGTCGTGACACATATGGTAGTTCAGCCAACACAACGTCATAAACTTAGGATGTGTTTACCTATAGAAAACTAGAGTAGTTTTCTAGAAAAAATTTCCAAAAAAGTATTTAAATCAATCAATTTACTATTTAGAAAACTAGAAAATAGTTTTCCAATTTCCCAAAATTTAATTAAGATTTGGAAAATAACACTGACATAGTTTTTCTTTGTAACAAAAGATATGTTTTCCAACTAAAAAAATGACATTTTCATCATTAAAATTATAATATCTATAAATAATTTTTATATAAAATATTTCATTAAAAATAAAAAATATTTAAATGACATCAAAATTATATTATGCTTTAATATATAATTAATTTCATCATTACAAATATATTATGTCCTTTATTTTTTTTAAAATTACAAAATGATAAAAATTGATATAATAAATTATAAATAATCAATAATAAGAATAAAAGAATTTCTAAAATTATTTTATAATATATTATTTCTTTTAATTATGAAACTTATGAATAATGCTTTGAAGTTTTTAAATTAAAATATGATTTTTATTATTACCAAGTGAATGCATTATTCATTTTTATTCAAGGCATTTAATTTATGTCCATAGCAAATAAATAATCCATATCTAATATACACAAGTATTATAATCTCATTTGCACCAAATTAAAGTATAAAATCCAAAATAAACCCAGATGGTTCCGCCACTCTAGGTGTTCCATATACAATTCATTTAATTTAAAAACTTGTTTCTAGCTCCCACATGTATAATTGCATCATAGTACAATATGTTTCAAACATCAATTTCAACAAAAAAAAATTAAACTGCACTTTAAATTAAGGAGGTAAAAACCCTAGAATTTCAAATCATGCAATTATTTTGGGGAAAATGGAATTAGTTGCACTAACCTTCTCAAACCAACTTCTAAGCATAAAAATAAAGTTTTTACTACATCATTTCCTTTGGATTTCCACACCTCTTTCTATACTAAAATCAAAAGAGGAAAAATCATAAACAACCCATATAATGCATGCTAATGCATGAAATAACATGCTCTAGTTATGATTGAACCTCTATCTAAACCCATTTTCTAAAACCAAAGCCTATAGCCAATGATGAGAAGAAAACCCATAGAAACTTACCAAATAATAGAAATTTCCATAGCTTATGTGTAGGAAATCTTGAGAATATGCGACGAACTAAAATTTTGGGTCTTAAAATTGTAATATCATACTGGGTCATGAATGCTATTGCTCGATAAGGAAATGATATTTTATTTGCTCTAAGAAGGACATTTAATCAAAATTATATTTATAGATTTAATTAGACTTTATATGGTTAGTCTTAATTAATTGAATTTAAGATATAAATCTCTCATAATTAATTATTTTATTAGTAAATATTGTCAGGGGTATTTTAGTAATTTAATAAGTGTAGAGATTTAATTTATTAAGATATGATTTATAATCATAAGGATGAGTTATGGTGTCATAAATTATTTTAGTAATTCAATAATATGGACATATAATTTATAACATGACATGTGTAAATATAGAACTTCTATAATGAGTAGTTAGACTTATCGTTGTGCCTAATTTTAGCCTTAGGATGAAGGGAATATAAAATAAATCTTATCCCTCCATTTCTAAGACAAGTTGACCAAGTCAAAATGTCTCTACACAAGGGCAAATTACTACTTTACCATTAATGAATCAATCCAGACCTTTGGATAAGATTTTAAGATCTAATCTCCAACATTCATCTAGAAAAATTACCAAACCACCCCTAAACAATCTAAAACCTAATCTAACAAGTTCACAATATTTTCTTCTTTCCTATGCAAACCATAGCCCTTCCCACCCCCCCCCCCCCCCCCCCTTCCTTTCCCATCTCTCTCCGCTCTTTCATTTTCACTTCAACTCTATTTTTAAGCAAGCGTAAGCAAAAATCTATGAATACCTAAGCTAATAACATTAAATTCTTCATCTAAACTCCAATTGTGATCATTTTAAAGGTTTAACCTCCAAGGCTAAAGGCAAAGAGCCTTTGAAGGCTTGGTATGAGGTTATTAGGCACTAATTTAAAGTTAGCGCACATATAATTTAGTTTCTCCAATATTTAGATATTTAATGTGTTATTTTGATTTTTGTGTTAAATGTGATTTTAATTAGCAAAAATTGATGCTTAATGAGTATGTGGTCTGATTTGTGCCTTAGGAATGATTTTATGAAATTTCAAGCTATGTTCGAACAAGAGAGTTGTTGTGTCCCCTTGTTCATGTGTATATTTTAATTATTTTTACTGGAAATCTGGAATTAATATGTTAAGATAATGTTATATGTTGATTATGAATGATTTGGTGAAGATTTAGTGTGTAATTTTTGCTAAATTGAACCATGTATGCCATTTAAATTTATGTTGTGATTTATTTTGATGATGTACGATTTATTGATAGATAGTGGTGGCTAATGACATTTACTTTGATGTTTTATCAATTAAAAACGTGATTATGCCCTAATTGTGCAAATTGAACCACTTATCGGCTGATTTGGATATTTTTCAAATTATATGAACTATTTTGAGATATTTTTACGGACTTGGCAATATTTTCCTAAGCTTGGAGGAGTTGTGGAATAAATTTGATGAAATATGGACTAATTAAGGATGATTAAGGATCTAATTAAGTAATTAATTGGGAAATTAAAATAATTATCACCTATATTCAGGACATGTAACATTTGGACAATATAAATATTAATATTATAATTAAAACCTTAATTAAGGATTAAATGTCGACTATAGTGACTTAAATTAATTAATATGTCCATTTATTCCAATGGGTCCCATTTATAATAATTAAGGACTTTAAGGACCAAATGGTAAATTAATCTTAATTAAGATGATAATTAATCATGATTAGTATAGTCCAAAAGCTGCACACTCTTACAAATTGACCTTCAAACCCCAACTAGATCTAGGGTATAATCATTAAACTTTGACTTTGCGAATTAAAGCTCGGTCTATCTAGCACTTGATATATATCAAAGTCCTATTCGTCTGACACTTAATATGGGTTAAAGCCCGGTTCGTCTGATACTCAATGCATGCTAAGCCCGGTTAATCTGGCACCCTTTAAGCCCATTCTAAGAATGGAAATCCTAATCAATGGTAGAACTTCGTGTGCCCTGACCCTCATACAAATAAGGTACAAAGGCATATCCAGGATTTCAGCCTAAGTAGTGGGCCTTGATTGAACTGATTGATCTGGATCTAGGGGAATGTGTAGCATGACCTATAATCCTCGATGAATGAGACTAGAATCAGGCTCCCCTCTGAATTACACCTTTTATAATTATTTATGCTTTTAATGCTCTATATTTCTGATATTGCCATGTAGTATAAGTATGCTCATGTATTGATAAGCTGACACTCATGAAAACAAATATTTTGATTACTTGATTAATTCTCAAACCGTTGATTCACATGAAAGGAAGCCGAAAAACTAGTCCCTGAACCCAATGATTTGAGGCTAGTGTATTTATCCTTATGGCAAACTAAAATAAAGCCAATTATAGAGTTTTCACCTTATATTTTCCTCAAAAATAAAAATACATTAGGTGGCTACTCTAAACACATCACACACCTAACAAAGCACTCAAAATAGCCAATTCGATCACTTTACCGCTAAACTAAAACATAATCAAATAAAAGGAGTCGTAAGGAGTGCCCGTCATTCCATGAGAAATCGACCAATGGACCTGTTTGGTTAGACTCTGTCCTTCATATCTTTCTCACGGTACTTAGGAGGGGCCTCACAGCACCCCGAGGAGTGACATTAGGCCGGATGAAAACCTTATCAAGCAATTCCTGAAGCTGAAGCTTCATCTTTTTCAACTCTAAAGGTGCCATCATATATGGCGCAGAAGATATCGATGCAGAGCCAGATTTAACATCTTACCAAACTCTATCTCTCTATCTGGTGGTAATCCATAATCTTATCAAGAAACATATAAACAAAGTCACACGCTATGGGTATATCACATAAGTTAGTTTCTCCTTCCTTAGACTGAAGAACACATGCTCATAGGCTCTATAACCTTTCTGCATCAATCTACTAGTTGTAATGGCTGAAATGACATTAGAGAGAATCTCATCTCTCACCTGCAACCACTACCTTAACATCATCAGAGGACTTAATTGTGACTTGTTTAGCCTACAATCCACCATCATAAGATGTTTAAACAATCAATCCATGCAAAGAATCACATCCAACTCCCTAGAGGACAACTCTATCAGATAACTCGAAACCATATAACCATGAATCACAATATAGAAATCTTTAAATATTATGCTTATAATTATGCTATGCCCTAATGGATTAGACACCTCGATGTCCTGGTTTAATATATCAGCCTAAATACCTCTCAAAATCCATAGGTATATATATATATATACACACACACACATGAACAATAATATCAAAAGATAGAGAATGTACTAACAATCACACTTAGAGTATCTCGCTCCTCTTACTCTGATGGAAAAAGTTCTTGCTAAAGCTCAAGTATTTAGTCTTTAATTAGCAATACTAGCTGAATCAATCCTATCAAAACCTCTACCTCTAGAAGAAAATGAGGCGTGTATCTCTGTCTGAGGTGCTGAAGTTATTTGTCGTTGAGGATAACCTCGAACCATATGATCCATAATCCCTCATATGAATCAACCTCTGGATTGTGTACAACACACACCCAAATACCTCTTACTGCGCTTACCACAAATTGGAATATTAACTCTTCTAGCACCATCTGTACTAACAACAAAAGTATATTTGGGAACCATGACCATGACTCTGATTCTACCTATACCAAGATGGTTGGCTAAACCTCAGTCTCTTGTCAAATTACTTGTCAAAAGGCTACTTAACTGAAAAATTACTAACTGAATGGCTCTAAGCTCTCTTCTACTGCCTTTCTACCTATGGCTCTGCTCATCATCCCTAACATACTTAAGGCCCAAAGCCATAATCTCTAGTTCAAAAATTTCTCTAATTGGATGAGTAGTCAAATGAATCTTTATCTCATTATGCAGTCCCTTCTCGAACCTCTTACATCTCTTATTCTTAATCTGGATCAACTCACGAGCATTCCTACTGAGATGGATAAAGTCTTGCTCATAGTGACCCACTATTAGCCTTCGCTATCTTAACTTAAAAAGATCCTCATTATTCTCCTTGATAAATAGATCTCCAATATAATTCATCTTGAACTCAAGAAGTAGGAAGTCTTAAGTCCAATAGTTTGACAAATAGTGTCCCCCCATAAAGTTATGAAGAAAGCATGAAGGCAAAAAAACATCAAAGTACGGAGCATTACCTTTAGTCCCTTATGGAGATTCTAGAGCAATCATGTATCTTTCAACCAAACATATAAGACAAGCAAATTTGAACAAAAGCAAGAAAAGTGGAAAAAGGAGAAAATTGTTTCTATGGATTTTAGTTCACAACTCGAGTTAATAATTGAGTTTATTCACTTATCCCTTTGAATGGAAAATCAAAACCAAGTAATTCTTCAAATTGTGAAAATAGGGAGCAAAGTTGATTGATTGTTACTAGGAAAGTGTATTTTAGATTGTCAAAGTTGGCTTTAGTTGCAATTTTGAAAGAAATAGTGTTGTTTTGGTTTTAGTCGCTACCTTTGGAAAAAAAGAGAGGTTGTAATTGCCAATTTGATTAAAAAAAGCTTTAGTTATCAAGTTTGAGAAAATGTGGCTTCCGTCGCCATGTTTGAGAAAAAGTATTATGGCCTCTATTTTGAAGGGAAAGTGTTTTTTTTTTTAAAAGCGAAGTGTTTTTTGTTTTACTCTCAATGTTTTTAAAATCAAAGTGTTTTTTTGGCTTTAGTCGTCGTGTTTTAAAAAGAGAATTATTTTTACTTTAGTCCCCATATTTTGAAAAGAGAAGTGTTTTTAGCTTTAGTCGCCAAAAGTTTAAGAAAAGAGGTAGGAGCTACGCAATAAACAAAAGTCCCAACATGCAAAGCAATGAGAAAATCCTAAT
This sequence comes from Jatropha podagrica, assembly GCA_947857235.1. Lineage (NCBI taxonomy): Eukaryota > Viridiplantae > Streptophyta > Magnoliopsida > Malpighiales > Euphorbiaceae > Jatropha > Jatropha podagrica. Next base: position 8,387 of record CANUEP010012134.1, on the reverse strand, counting down.
ATCTCAATATTCAAGTGATATTCATGTTATATCAGAAGCTAAGGGTCTTCCTTTGAAAATATTCATATCAAGAAATTGATATTTTCAAACATGGAATTGTAAGATGTAAGTGTATTTCAAAAGTTAAGGCATACATTTAAATGCTAAATTTAAGGCGTATGTTTAAGTTTAAATCTTAGAAGATGTGTCTAAACTTCAATTCCTAAGCATGTGTTTAAGTTTAATTTCCAAAGCATGTGTTTAAGGCATGTAATTAAATATTTAAATTTAAGGATGTGATTAAATTCCTAAATCTAGGTAGGTAACTAAAGACTAAGTATGCAATTAAGTATTTAGTATTTACTTGAAAGACTAACCTAAAACCTAAGTATGCCATTTACTTAATTACTAATAGATTTATTTTTTAGAGTATTTTTAATATAGTTTTTATTAGGATTTTTATCTTTTTTATTTACTTTGATTAGTTATTATTTAATTTTTATTTATGTTTTCAAGAATTCTTCCTAGAACATTATTAAGCTTGATTTTGTGGGGTTGGGGTGTGGTTTAAAGGATTTTATGAGAAAATTAGCCAATATTTACATAAAAAAAGACGATAACCTAAATATGACATTAATTGAAAAAAATATAAACATAAACATGGCATTAATTAATAAATACGAATCTAAACATTAATCAATCAAATACTAACCTAAGCATAAATCAATCAAACACTAACCTAAGCACTAATTAAAAATCTAACCTGAGCATGTTTTAAATGCTTAATAAAAAAAGAAGAGGAGAGGGCCTACCTTGTGACGTGCCTACTGGCAAAGCTAGCTCTTTTCCACCTCAGATTCACAAGTGTAGAACCAAAGCATACCAAAATTTGATTAAGACAGTTCTTAAGAAAGACCTCTAAATGGGTATTTAACCCTTGCACTATGAAGTTTTTTATATGGAAAAATCTCCTTTTTATCACTTTTGAGAGAAAAGGCCTTGTAAAATAAGATTATTTATATTATTGAAATAAATCATAAAAAATTGTGTGTAAAAGGCAAAATGGAGAGGTTGCTTATGGACAGAGAGGTGGAGGTCAAATTTGTCTATTTCAATATGGGATTAGGGCTAAAAAGGGGGGTTTAGACAATCATTAGAAGTTGACAGTGGTCAACCATCAAGCCTAGGCAATCTACCAATGGTTGAGGACAATCAATTTCCATTTAGCTTATTTTAACTAGCATGGTTCAATTTTCTTGGACATTCGTTATGCATTTCAACTAGATTTTAGCTCGTAATATACTATTGGAAAGCTCTAGATGTCTAGTTTCTAATCCGACTTGAATCACTCAAAAATTAAATTTGTATAATGAAATATAATCAAAAGAATGTAGATGTCATTTTTTGAGTTCTTTAAATGTGCAATGATTTTGTGCCCATGATTTAGAGCCTATTTCAAACTAGATTTTAGTTCAAGATATATTGTTAGAAGTTATTTCTGTCTATTTTTCAACGGTACACAGTTTTTTCCAAAATTCTATATGTGGAAAAGGTTATAACAAAAGAGTGGGCAAATTTCATCTTTTCTTCTTAGGTCAACCTCCAGTCTTTACTAATTCGCTATCCATTTGAATTGCACCTTTGTAACTAATTTTTTTCAATATAAAGGTGTGAAAAATACATCTTTGCGAGGGGCCAATAATTTTAAACGGTATTATTATTATGAATTTATATAAATTGAGAATTAATATTGGGTTTCAACAGCTTTAGACATACCTAAGTCTTAGTGCTAGTCTAGTCCAAAAGAACATGTCATAACACCTATCTTCGTTCCTCCTCTAGGTCTTTTCTTCTTCTTTTTCTTTGAATTTTATTATTTTCACTTTCTTTCTCTTCTAGTTTCTTGTTTTGTGTTTCTTATGGTTTTCTTCAATAACTACCATATCCGTAACTTCTTGAACAAATATCTATTTATTCTTATATTTAGCTTATATTCAATTTTATTGTTGTTTTGTCTCCATATATCGAGCTTTTTGGTTCCTTCCAATTTGGAGGGTTTTATTCCCTCTTTTGATGGATGTTTCATATATGATCATTGATTTTTTTTTTTTTTTTTTTTTTTTGTTGAGTGTTTAGATCTTGATCGACATACATGAATCTTCTATTTATTGAGTTTGGTGTTCCTCTTTTGTCACATAGTGGCTTGAACTCATTTGTGAACAAAAATTTTCGTATAAAAAAAAAAATTAGGTATGAAAGATATACAGAGATTATATCATTACCTTGATAATCCCCTACAACAAAACTTTTCACAAAGAATAAGACAAGAATAATATGAGATTTTCACATTGACTTTTTTTTTTCAATGTTACCAAATAAGAAATATTTGTCTATATAAAAAGAATGGAGAGATCATTTAATTGTTATGGGTAATAACATAAACGTGTATTAAGAAAAAAAATGAAGAAAAAAATTATAATCCATGTGAGGACACAAATTATAGGATGGAAGGAGCGTAAATTTATGAGTTCTACCTCGAATGTTGTTCTAAAGTAATTATAGTACCTATTTAGTTCTTTGCTGAAATCAATTAAAAAATAACGAGTACAAATAACAAGTAGTACAAATTAAGCAATGGCAACAATCAATGCAGTGAGTGTAATCATTAATTTCTCATATGCAAAGTTGTTAATTATGTACTCCCTCCATTTTATTTATATGAAAAAAGTCAAAATTTTTCTAGGGTTAAGGAAGTGGTCTTTTGTGGATTTTTTTTCCTAATTTACCCTTGAAAAGGTATTACAGTGGCCCCCAATTTTTAATAAAAGGTGATAAATGATGAGAGAAAGGGGATTTTTTTGCTTAAATAAGGCATTTTATTTGTTTAGACTTGCAAAAATAAAAAAAAAACATGGCTATTTAATTGCAAATGTGCAAAAAAATTTCAATATCAAATTTGGATTGAAAAAATTTGTGTGAAAGTTGAAAGAAAATATGGAGCCAAAATTTTCAACCTCAAATTCTTTATTTTGCTTCTCCAAATTTCTGAGTAAAATAATGAAATTTGGAGTCAAAATTTTGAAAGTTAAATTTATTTAAATAGGGATGAATTCACAACTCTAAAATTTAATTCACAAACGCCATGAACTCAGTCCTTTCTTTTGATTTGAATACAGTCCCTCATAAAGATGCGCCCATACTCAACAGTCAATCTTAGACTTAATCTCCTTGTCATCTACTAAACAACCATACCACCACCGAGTAATATTTCAAAAGAGATTCGAAAAGGCAATAAAAGGAAAAACGTCACTAAATATGTGAAAATACAGTTTATATGCTATTGTGTTCTGAAATTGAAAAGGATGAGTCAAATGCTCGTAGTATTCGTAAAATTACAGATAGTTTATTTATATCTACTAAGACAATTTGTAGAATTTGGCATAATTCAAAAAATGGGCACAACTATTTTTATTTAGGCAACAAAATTAGGGTTTAAATTCTATATCTCTCTCTCTCTTTAGCCATTTAAGGAGTTCATCAGAGTAAATATAAATGAGGACACTTATTTTGGGTGTAACTTTTTTTAAGCACTGTCATTTGGAGGGAAATTTTTCTCAGTTAAAGATCTATTAGAGTTATGAGCAAATTTCACTATACGTGCACACTTAAGTGTTTAGTATAAGCTTCTTGCTAAAATTTAATCTATATGCATAATGTGCTTGAATCTCACATTTTTTTAATGTACGATTCAGTCAACTTTTGCACATTAAATGTCAACCACAATAATGTCTGTCACTTCCTTAAAATACTCCAAAGTTAATGTTTAATCTATAAATCAAAGCAAGGGTATATTGGACTTTTGCTTGGCATTTATCCCAAAGTTACCATATTAGGAAAATTTCTCTTATAAATCTAACGCCGAAAAGGAAAATTTTCTTTATATAATAAATAGAATGGAAGGAGTATTTTGTTTTTCTCTAGACAAGCATTTAGCGACTAACTTCATACAAATTAGTGGTCGCTTATTAAATTTATTTTAATTCAATTAAAATGTTAGTGACTGATTGTTCAAATTAAAATAAATTTTATAAAAATATTATCCACCAATGAGAGACTATTTTAATCGTAGTATATTAATTTGCATTAATTAATATAACATTGATTAGCATTCAAATAGTGACTAAATATTTTTGCGACTTATTAGCTACCTTTTTATCGCCCATAATGAAACTAAATTAGTGGCTAGTGTTAAAAATTAGTGACCGAAAGACATTCGTTAAATTAGCAACTCATTAGGAATTTGATTGCTATTCCATTTAGTTATTAGCATATTAGCAACTAAATCAGTCATTGGCAATTCAGTCACAATTTTGTTTTAGCATCGAATTTTCCTAATTTGGTAATTACTGCATTTCTTCTAGTATTTTTCCATTTGTTCTTCCAAGTACAAGATATCCCCAAAAAGGTTGCAGAGTTTCTTTTAACAATTGGCGTCCTCCCTCCTATGGAGATGGTCTATATAATTCATAATTACTTCTCTTACTACAACACGTTCACCTAACTGACATTTGATTAGTAAGTTGTATATCTAGCGTGCTTGAGTGGGGTTCCGTCCCTTTTGTAATCATTTGTAATACTAAAGAAAATGATTTTCTTAATTTATATTTTTCAAAAACATATATTTATTTTGAAAAAAAAAACAAATGATAAATAATTAACAGAAATTAGCATACCTAAGAAATTCAAATATTATAAAATATCAAATTAAATACTTATTATTGTTTACATACTAATTAATATATAGAATGAAAATATAAAGTAATAGAGTCTAAATATCCTTACCTAAAAAAGTATAATATAGTTAATTTTATTTTAGAAGAGGATAATTGATAAAAGGTTGTTTTGCTTTATCACTTTATAGCTAAGTTATACGTTGGTTGTCAACGGAGCAGTAGACGAGACAAGAGGAAGGTACTCAGCCAAGTACTTGAATACATGTGCTGATTTTACTTGGTTTGTGGGTATGCGCAACGGGTAGTTGACAAAGAAAAAGAAAACACGTGCAAATATTCCCGTGTTGCTTCTCAATTTTGGCAGCACCGACCACAACTTTTTTGGCAACGCACTACAAGTGTATGCTACACTGCACGTATAGCTATATACTAATTTAATAGTATTCTCTCAAATTCTATACGAAAATAATTATGGGATAAGACTAGTTCTATGTGTAAAATTGACTTATTTCGATTCAAGTTCTGCCTCATATTGTTCCATCCCAAAAATTGAATATTCTTGTCTAATTTCTTTTCCAAAATTCTAAATATTTTTTTTTACAAATTTAAAACCATTTCATCCTTCTTATAATTATGTAAAAATATTACGAAAAAATAATATATATTTTTTTAAATATAAAATGAATTAATTAATCGAATATATAAATTTTTTATTTATTATTTTACTACTTTTTGTTTATATAATTTCTCACCATATGCTATATGAAAAAACAAAAAAAAATCTCACCATATGGCTATGGTTGAGAAGAAACAAAATAAAAGACAATTTCCAGAAAAAAAAAAAAAAGAAATTAGAAAAGTTTACAAAATTCGGTATTTTGAATATCAATTTACAAATTCTAATAAGAAGATAAGAAAAGAACATTACAGAACCAGAAGGACAAGTCCAAAACGTGCAAAATTAAGATATAAACGACTTTATTCTAAGATGTAGGGGGCAAAATTAAGAAAGTTAAATCCATGGTCAACTGGCATTAAGCCTATTTTGTACATAGCAAATATGATACCTTCTATGCTTCTTTGGTAGACTTAATGATGTAAATCCATTAAATATTACGTAAAAAAGAATAATTTATAATTATATAAAAAAAGGCAATAGAAGAGAATTATAATTATAAAAAAAAAATATGATTGCAAATTCAATAATTTTTAATTAATAAAAATTGATATTGTTGGTTCTTTTTTAAGGAAAGAGTAATCATTCGTTGACTGACAGCTTGAATTGTGAAAATGCGGGCTTGCCAGGTATGTGAAGTACACCAACTGAAAATAAAATGTGCTTGATCTAACTTATAGACTGTGGGTTTGGATCCACAGTATATGTTTTACCAGTTGTGCGATTAAAATAAAATTTATAGAGGAAATTATAAAAGAGAGTTCGATCGCTTGAAAAGTAAATGCAATTTTGATTGCTTGAAATGTAAATTGATTGCTTATATTGAATAAAACTTGCAATTATAGGAAATGTAAATAGATAATGCTTAAGAAAAATAAATACAATGCTTTGAAAATAAATTGCTGACTCATTAAAGAGTATGGTTGAATTCGTCGGGAAATTTGGTTCGCCCTTTGTTCATCTCCCTTACTCTTTTTATAGGCTCCACAGGTGGTTACCAAAAATGATCCACTGGCACACGTTACCAATAGCTCCTTTGGTCTCCCACCTACTTGTATGTGAGCAACTGCTTGATGAGTGCACTTGATGAGTTTCTTTTTTTGTTCATGTCACACCGCAAAAATATAGATATGATGGTCCTAAGGTCCGAGTAGGCTTATAGCCATCAGGTACCACATAGAACTTACATCTGATTCTATCTTGTTATAAATAAATAATTTGCTAGATACTTAATACTTCGTACTTAGGTGGGCTAAAAACTTTTCACTGTCGTTCAACTAATTTCCTCAGTTTTTTTTAAAATAACATAATCTTAAGTAATCAAATTCACTCTCATACAATTCCTTTGATAATGAGCTTTGTATTTAGAATCAACTAATATTCTTTACATATATCTAAGGACCAACTAGAGTTATCCATAAATACATAAATTACTTATAAATACCAACACATAATTATATTGCTCTCTTACTTTTTGTTGAAATAAAGAAACCAAGAAACTGCTGAACTAAATCACTTTCTACTTGAAACAGATGCTTTGATGAGATTTCAACTCAGTGAGGATATAGTGCTCATTAATTGGCATATACATTTTAAACATTACCTAGCTTACAAATCAATTGTTACAATTTAATATATCATTAAGGCTCATTACAGATCTACTTCAATTAAATAAAATTTATAATAATTTAACTTCTTATTATCGTTAACATATTAATTATATATCAAATAATCACTTACAAGTACTGAAGAACACATATTACTATATGTATTTTTATACCTTGTCATCTCATATAGATATCTCAAATAATACAGATAATTCAGATAATTTGCCTAATAACAACGTTTCACAAAACCATAATTTTTCATAAATCACTGTTTTCACTTAGACAATACTGGAGAAAACATATTGTTATGCACATTTCAGCACTGTTTCACACTTCATAATTTTCAAGGCGATAACTTTTTTCTTTAATTGTGTTCACTTTCACCTATGTGTACATCGCCTGATGGTATAACCCTCATCAAGGTTGGGTTCTGTCATTAGCCCACACAATATCACAACACAATCAGAATCAAACACAATGATCAGTGAAGTTCTTAGATTCACAATTTCATATCACAATTTTAATAATGTAATGGTCCATTTTTTAGAATCTTTTTCGGTGTCGATAATAGTGCTTACCGGTCTGTGAATAGTATCATCAGTTCGGAACTTGGTATTATTTCGGTCCGGAAAAATTTCCACATGTGTCTAATATTATAATTAATATTTTTGGAGCATGTTTGCATTATTTAGGCGGGTAGGAAATATTTCATGAATATTTTCGAAGAATTGCGGCAACTAGAGAATATTATTTTTATTGTGGTATATTGAGGAGTAAATGGTGAATTATTTTTTAGGGAGTTAATTTAATTAAATTGAGGAGTTAAATAATATTTGAAAATGAATTATTTGAGGAATATTTAGAGCTATTAGATGAGATTAGCTACACTAGATCTTGGCCATTGATTTAGCATATAAACCAAGGAACCAAAGTTTGACTTTGATACCTAACCAAGTGACATTTTCTCTTTCTTCTCCATCCCCATCTCCCTCCACGCCATTTTCTTCTTCCTTCTTCCTCCATTTTCTTTCATTTTCTTACCTCGAAATACCACCAAATTACCTAATTAAATTATAGAATCTTGATTAATCCTTAAGAATTAACCAGTAGAAGCTAGAATTGGGAGTTCTTAAGCCTTGGTTTTGGTGTTGACATTAAAGGAGGTAAGTTATAACTTTTGGGTTTTGTGGTTTATTAAGTATAATTCTAGAATTAGCCATGAAATCTATGCATTAAATCATGCTCTTTCACTTTCTTATGATTAATTTTGGGTTTAATGCCTTTTTCTCCTACTTTGAAGAGGTTGGAGAACCCTCTAACAAAGGCAAGGAAAAAGTCCAAGAGTAGAGGTTTTGAGCTATGGAAATCAAAGCATCAGAGAGAAAATTTTAT
>CANUEP010012099.1:0-60942 GCA_947857235.1 Jatropha podagrica | reverse complement strand
AGTATGTCAGTACACTTTTTTTTAAATATCGAAATCGTATTAATTAAATTCAAGTATGTTGAAAGAACATAAGAAATTCACAGTTAGAAATTTATTCCATCTCATAATAGATAAGAAAATATAGTAAATGCCAATATATTTTTTGATTTCTTTATAATGAATTAAAATTTCTCATTTCCATTTTATCTAAACCTCATACCGATACTGAAAGAATGTAAGTAGAATGGATTGTGACCTGTGAAAGCGCCACCCACCAATCACATAATCGTGACCAGAGGCCACCGTGGTTTGTGCACGCACCACAATAATAAGCGTGTCCGCCTATTTATAGGGGCTGATAATCCTAACATATGATCATAGTTCCACCAATAATACGGGCTGATAACCTGAGCATGCTCATATATCACAATGCATCTCATCATACTACATGTCAATCACGTATGGTAGAGCTTAGAATAATTATATTCTTTCAAAATTGGTCTCATTCACCATTTCTTATACAAAAATATTTTATAATTTACACTTATTATTTCAAAATTACTTAACTTACAACTTACGAAAATCCACCACATTCTCATTTTTTCATTGTCAATAAATTCAAATGGACATATTCAAAATAAATATACTTAATATAGTTTACAAATACTTAAATCAAGAAATTTCTAGCATTTTCATAAACCTGACCTTTATTGTGTTTTCAGGGTATAACTGAAGTTATTATAGGACTTAAAATTGAATGAAACTTAATTCATTAGAAAGCTAAGATAAAATACTACAAATTTCATGAAGGTGCCATAGTCCAGATCATTTTCTAAGAGGGTGAAAAAAACCCAAGAACACAAACCAACAATCCAACACGATTGAGCACAACCAATTTTGGTATAAAAATCATAAGTTGAGCTATGGGTATCCAAATTGAACAAAAGAGGATGATTTAGAAAGATAAGAAGTAGAACTACAATTTTTATGAAGAACATAAGACATTATCTTGCCATCTTAGTAGCCAAAATGGACAATAAATTCGGATATACAAGTAAGACATCATAACAAAACCAGTTTTGGTATTTAAATCATAAGTTGAGCTATAAGTATTGGAATTGAACATAAGAGGATGTTTTGGAAAGCTAAGAAATAGAGCTACAACTTTTATAAAGAATTTAGAAGCAAATGGAAATAATAAAAGGGTAAAAAATGACTTAAAAATGGAGCTTGAACAAGCTCAAAACCTCTACTCTTGGACTTTCTCCTTGCCTTTGTTAGAGGGTTCTCCAACCTCTTCAAAGTAGGAGAAAAAGGCATTAAACCCAAAATTAATGATAAGAAAATGAAAGAGCATGATTTAATGCATAAATTCCATGGCTAATCCTAGAATTATACTTAATAAATCACAAAAACCAAGGCTTAAGAACTCCCAATTCTAGCTTCTACTAGTTAATTCTTAAGGATTAGTCAAGATTCTATAATTTAATTAGGTAATTTTGTGGTATTTGAAGGTAAGAAAATGAAAGAAAATGGAGGAAGAAAGAAGAAGAAAATGGCATGAAGGGAGATGGAGATGGAGAAGAAAGAGAAAATGTCACTTGACTTTGCTTCCTTAGTTTATGCTAAATCAATGGCCAAGATCTAGTCTTAGATAATTTCATCCAATGGCTCTAAATATTCCTCAAATAATTCATTTTCAAATATTATTTAACTCCTCAATTTAATTAAATTAACTCCTCAAAAATAATTTACCATTTATTCTTCAATATACCACAATAAAAATAATATTCCTTAGTTGCCGCAATTCTCTGAAAATATTCACAAAATATTCCCTACCCACCTAAATCATGCAAACATACTCCAAAAATATTAATTATAATATTAGACACATGTGGTAATTTTTTCAGACCGAAATAATACCAAGTCCCGGACTTATGGTACTATTCACAAACCGATAAGCACTATTACTGACACCGAAAAATACTTTGAAAAATGGACTATTACAGTTCCCCCCCCCCCCCCCCCCTCCAAAATAAATTCATCCTCGAATTTACCTGATATGAACAACTGAGGATGCTGTTGTCGCATATCCTCTTCTCGTTCCCAAGTAGCCTCCTCTGTCTTGTGATTCCTCCATAGGACCTTAACTAAAGGTATCCTCTTATTCCTTAATTCCTTAACCTCTCTAGCAAGTATCCTTATAGGCTCCTCCTCATAGGTCAAATTCAGCTCGATGGTGATAGACTCAGCTAAAACCACGTGCGAAGGATCTGATCTGTATCTCCATAACATGGATACATGAAAAACATTATGTATCCAATCCATGTCTAGTGGTAAAGCTAGTCTATAGGCCAATGGTCCCACATGCTTTAAGATTTCATATGGTCCTATGAACCTAATACTAAGCTTACCCTTCTTACCAAATCTTAGAACCTTCTTCCACGGAGACACCTTCAAGAACACCCTATCACCCACTGCATACTCTATATCCTTCCTCTTAAGATCAGCATACGACTTTTGGCGATCTGAAGCCGCTTTCAATATTTCCTTTATAATCCTCACCTTATCCTCCGCATCACGAATCAAATCTGGACCCACTATATTCCCCTCACTAAGCTCCGTCCAGCATAAAAGTGGCCTACACCTCTTACCATACAAAGCCTCAAAAGGGGCCATCTGAATACTCAACTGGTAACTGTTATTATAAGCAAACTCTGCCAACCGAATATACTTCTCCCAGCTGCCCTCAAACTCAATCACATAAGCCCTCAACATATCCTCAAGTATCTGAATCACCCACTCTAACTGACCATCTGTCTGTGGAAGAAAGGCTATGCTAAAATGCAATCTAGTACCCAGAGCCTCATGTAACTTCTTCCAAAATATCGAAGTAAATCTCGGGTCTCTATCAGAGATAATGGAATAAGGAACTCCATGCAATCTTACAATCTCATCAATATAGAGCTCTGTGTACTGCTTCATCGAAAAATCAGTCCTAATAGGAAGAAAATGCGCTAACTTAGTCAATCTATCAACTATAACCCATATAGCATCTTTCTTCCTGGGTGTAGTAGGCAAACCAACCACAAAATCCATAGTAATCATATCCCATTTCCACTCCGAAATAGAGATAGGCTGTAGCAAACCCAACAGGACCTAATGCTTTGCCTTAACATGCTGACAGGTCAAGCATCTCGACATGAAATCTGCAATGTCCCTCTTCATCACCGGCCACCAATACTGCATCCTCAAATCTTAATACATCCTATTACTACCTGGATGCAGGGAATACAGACTGCTGTGGGCCTCCTTTAAGATACTCCTCCTCAACTCTGAAATCTTAAGCATATAAATTCGATCTCCAAAGTACAAGTAGTCACCTCTAATCTGAAACCCCTTCTTCTTACCCTCTCTGGCTAAATCTTTCCATCCAACAATAGTCTCATCACCCAGCTGTGCATCTCTAATCTGCTTCAGTAAGCTAGGTCTCACCATAAGCTCTGCTACAAGAGCACCATCTCTAGCCACTGATAAACGTGCGTTCATAGCATGAAGAGCAACTAAGGCCTTCCTACTGAGTGCATCTACCACTACATTAGCTTTGCCTGGATGGTAATCTATAGTGAAGTCATAATCCTTAAGTAGCTCTAACCATCTGCGTTGCCTCAGGTTAGCACTCTCTGCGTGAGCAAATACTTAAGGCTCTTATGGTTCGTATACAAATGGCACTTCTCACCATATAAATAATGTCTCCAAATCTTCAAGGCAAACACAATAGCTGCTAACTCCAAATCATGGGTAGGGTAGTTTTGCTCATGTGGCTTAAGCTGTCAAAAAGCATAAGCAACTACCTTATCCTCCTGCATAAGCACACAACCTAGACCACTATGTGAAGCATCACTATACACATCATATGGCTTGCTTGGAGCTGGCTATGTCAACATCGGAGCCTCAGTAAGCATCGCCTTAAGGCTCTCAAAACTGCTCTGGCATCTATCCGTCCACTTAAATCGAACGTCCTTACGAAGAAGTCTAGTCAAAGGGGCTGCAATAAGAGAAAATCCCTTAACAAACCTCCTGTAATACCCAGCCAAACCCAAGAAACTGCGGATCTCAGTAACATTCTTAGGTGGCTTCCAATCAAGTATTGCCTCAATCTTCTTCAAATCCACCCGAATACCCTCCGTCGAAACAACATGCCCCAAGAAGGCGATCTCCGTCAACCAGAACTCACACTTACTAAGCTTACCACACAACCACCAATCTCTCAAAGTCTGTAGAGCTGTCCATAGATGGCGATCATGATCCTCTCTAGTCAGAGAGTACACCAAAATGTCATCAATGAATACCACTATGAACCGATCTAGGTAAGGGTGGAGGATCCAGTTCATCAAATCCATAAATATTGTTGGAGCATTAGTCAACCCAAATGGCATCACTAAAAACTCATAGTGGCCATAACGAGTCTTAAAAGCAGTCTTAGGCATATCCGCCTCTCTGACTCTCAACTGATGATACCCAGATCTCATATCAATCTTTGAAAACACAGTGGCTCCTCTCAACTGGTCAAATAAATCATCTATTCAAGGCAATGGATAATGATTCTTCACTGTCACCTTATTTAGCTACCTATAATCAATGCACAACCTCAAGGTGCCATCCTTCTTCTTCACAAACAAGACCGAAGCGCCCCAAGGAGAAACACTTGGTCGAATGAAACCCTTATCGAGCAACTCCTAAAGCTAAATCTTCAATTCCCTCAACTTAATGGGAGCCATCTGATATGGAGCAATAGATATCGACGCAATACCCGGCATAACCTCAATATTGAACTCAACCTCTCCCGCAGGAGGTAAACCAGGCAAATCCTCCGAAAACACATCTAAAAAATCACACACCGTCAGAATCTCATCTACACTAGGAGGTCTCCGCTCAGGCTCAAGCACACAGGCTAGGAACGCCTCACAGCCATACCGTATCATCCTCCTAGCAGTACTAGCTGAAATAACATTAGAGAGGTAATCCTTCCTCTCACCCACAACTACTATCTCCTCACTAATCAAAGTCTGGAGTGTGATTCTCTTATGCCTGCAATCCACAATCACACCATGACGAGACAACCAATCTATACCCAAAATCACATAGTATTCCCAAAAAGGCAACTCTATCAAATCTCTCGAAAATACATGCCCATAAATAACCAAAGGGCAATCTCTATACACCCGGTCAACTACTACACTCTGACCCAGGGGACTAGTAACCTTTATACTGTGCTCTAGTGTATCCGCGTGCATACTACCCAATCTACCCACATGTATGCATATATATGAATGCGTGGAGCCCGGATCAATCAAAGCAAGTACAAAGGTGTCAAAGATAGAGAAGGTACCTGCAATGACATCAGGAGCATCCTGCTCCTCCTTGGTCCTAATAGCATATGCCCTCATCGGTGCTCTAGTCTTAGGTCTCTCCACCATCTCAGAACCGGCCTCTGACTCCCAATACCATGTGTCTCACCACGGCCTCTACCTCGACCTCTCTGAACATAGTGAGCTGGCCTCTTAATTTGCTAAGCTGGACCAATAGCTACCAATGGACAATCCCTAACCATATGCTCGATGGATCCACATCTAAAGCAAGCTCTCGAAAGTCCCCAACAGACCCCAACATGTCTCCTACCACACTGAGTACAAGTCGGTAGACCTGCCCATGCAGCATCTTCACCACTAGCAACAGACGTAGCCTGAGGAGCTGATCTGGTACACCCGGACCAACTGTCTGACCCCCATCTGCAGTCCACCTCTAAATCTCTTGCTACTCGACTGCACCCTAGGAGTCAGTCCAGATGAAACACTCTAGAATCTCTTACACCGACTACTCTGTTAAGTCCTTTAAACTCTAGTCTATCTCTCCATCTGAATAACCTCTAACTCTGAAGCAGCCTTCACTAACGAAGCCAAGGTGATGTGGGGCTAGGATGTCAAATGCATCCGATACTCATCCAACAGTCCCTTCCTGAATCGCTTACACCGGTCTACCTAAGTAGGGATCAACTTAGAGGCGTACCTACTCAGCCGCAGAAACTCCTGCTCATACTCTGAGATGGTCATTCGACCCTGTCTGGGCTTTAAAAATTATGCTATCCTCTTATCAGTATACAACTCCCCCACATACTTCTCCCAAAACTCAGAGAGAAAGAAATCCTAAGTAACATCTTCAGTCCTCGCTGTCTTCACTATCGATTCCTACCACAAATAAGCCTCCTCCTTCAGCAAGGAGATGGCACATAACATTCTATACCGGGTAGTACACTGCATCTGGTCCAAGACCCTCTCTGTAGCCTGGAGCCAAAACAATGCTACAGAATGATCATCATCCTTCCTACCCAGAAAATCCTCAACACGGTACTTCCTCAATCTCTCTATTGGGGTTGATGCAACTGGAGCTTGGAGAATTGCTCCCATAGCCTGTCTCAATGTAGCTACTAACTGCTGAATAAGATCACCTTGATTCGGCCCCGCAGGACCCGCAGCTGAGGCACGCTCTGCATTAAAACCCAAAACATCACCAACGGCACCACCAGCTGGTACACCACCCTCTAACATAGCACTCTCTGGAGGGGCATACCTATCCACCTCCTCATCAGATAGATGCTGAGACATCACTGAATAACTACAAAGACTAGAAGGTTCGCATCAGAGAGAAATTCCCAAAACGCACTAATATGGCAAGTATTTAACTCAAATCACTTATTTAATTACTCCAAACCAGATAAACTCTCACACCAAATCATATATCCTAGAATCGGCTAAATCTATGCTCTGATACCACTAAATGTAACATCCACCGCCCGATCCTAGAGAACCAGATGACGGATGCCATATTCGGTGCCGGAACACCGTCCTATTCTACTCATTAACTCCATAATGTATATTAGAAGTGATTAAATTTCAATGTGAAGCAAGTAATTTAAAATATTCAAAAAAGGTTTTAGGGATGATCTTATGGAAAAATAAAATTATGAAGGTAAATTAAAAATTTTCGCAAGAATTCCCTTTAAAAATTCACTTGCCACACAAAGAAAATTAAATACACTTCTAATATTAGCCCCCAAACCTCAACTCTAATTTTACTCAAATCATCAGCAAGCACTTCTAAAAATTTTTAAGATCAAATCAATCCCATTATACCATTGTCCATCCAAGGTAAATATATATATATATATATATATATATATATATATATATATATATGATATCATCTAAGATATCAAACGGTCCTTAGTGTGAATTAAACGGTCCTTAATATCAATGGATTTTGTCTATGTGTATACTTCAAATGATATACATATATATATATATATATATATATATATATATATATATATATATCTTCATACATTCACCATTCAAGATAACTAAATATATCATCACTCACACACCAAACAAATAATCAAATAATAATACCAAATTGGCCACTGATTTCATTAAAAATTTATTCAAATACTTACAACATCAATATTATTCACAAGACTCTATACATGCCATGGATTACATTAGTATACATATCCTACTCAAAATGCTATATCTACCATGATGCCCTCTTCTGTTCCCGGCAGGTGCCCTCCGCTCCTAACCTGCACGTGATAGAAATCAACCCGCTGAGTGGAAGACTCAGTGGTGCTAAATAATTATAAACTTAAAACATTCAAAGAATACCAAATAACTAATTTCAAACAATACACTTTTTTTTAAACACCGAAATCGTATTAATTAAATTCAACTATGTTGAAAGAACATAAGAAATTCACAGTTAAAAATTTATTTCATCTTATAATAGATAAGAAAATATAGTAAATGCCAATATATTTTTCGATTTCTTTATAATCAATTAAAAATTTCCATTTTTACTTTATTTAAAGCTCATATCGATATCGAAAGAATGTCAGTAGAATCGACCGTGACCTGTGAAAGTGCCACCCACCAATCACATAATCGTGGCCTGTGAAAGCGCCACCCACCAATCACATAATTGACCTGAGGCCACCGTGGTCTATGCAAGCACCACAATAATAAGTGCGTCGGCCTATTTATAAGGGTTGATAACCCTAGCATATGATCATAGCTCCACCAATAATACGGGTTGATAACCTGAGCATGCTCATATATCACAATGCATCTCATCATACTACATGTCAATCAGGTATAGTAGAGCTTAGAATAATTATATTCTTCCAAAATTGGTCTCATTCATAATTTCTTATCCAAAAATATTTTATAATTCACACTTATTATTTCAAAATCACTTAACTTACAACTTACGAAAATCCACCACATTCTTATTTTCTCATGCTCAATAAATTCAAATGGACATATTCAAAATAAATAACTTAATATAGTATACAAGTACTTAAATAAAGAAATTTCCAGAATTTTCATAAACCTAACATTTACTATGTTTTCAGGGTATAACTAAAGTTATAGGACTTAAAATTGAGTAAAACTTAATTCATTAGAAAGATAAGATAAAATACTACAAATGTCATGAAGGTACCATAGTCCAGATCATTTTCTAAGAGGGTGAAAGAAACCCAAGAACACAAACCAACAATCCAACACGATTTAGCACAACCAATTTTGGTATAAAAATCATAACTTGAGCTATGGGTATCCAAATTGAACACAAGAGGATGATTTAGAAAGCTAAGAAGTAGAAATACAACTGTTATGAAGTCCATAAGACATTATATTGCCATTTTAGTGGCCAAAATGGACAATTAATTCGGATATACAATGTTGGTATTTAAATCATAAGTTGAGCTACAAGTATTGAAATTGAACATAAGAGGATGTTTTGGAAAGCTAAGAAATAGAGATACAACTTTCATGAAGAAGTCAGAAGCAAATGGAAATTATAAAATGGTCGAAAATGAATTACAATCCCACCTAAGTACACCTCTAACATCAAAATTCATCAAAAACCTAGAAATGGAAAGCTTGAGAAATTGAAAAGGCAGAGAAGGTATTAGTACTCTAACCTTAAAAATGGAGCTTGAACAAGCTCAAAACCTCTACTCTTGGACTTTTTCTTGCCTTTGTTAGAGGGTTTTCCAACCTCTTCAAAGTAGGAGAAAAAGGCATTAAACCCAAAATTAATCATAAGAAAATGAAAGAAAAGGGAGGAAGAAGGAAGAAGAATATGGCGTGGAGGGAGATGGAGATGGAGAAGAAAGAGAAAATGTCACTTGATTTTGCTTCCTTAGTTTATGCTAAATCAATGGCCAAGATCTAGTCTTAGGTAATCTCATCCAATAGCTCTAAATATTCCTCAAATAATTCATTTTCAAATATTATTTAACTCCTCAATTTAATTAAATTAACTCCTCAAAAATAATTCACCATTTATTCCTCAATATACCACAATAAAAATAATATTCCCTAGTCGCCACAATTCTGCAAAAATATTCACAAAATATTCCCTACCCACCTAAATCATGCAAACATACTCCAATAATATTAATTATAATATTAGACATTTGTGGTAATTTTTTCGGACTGAAATAATATCAAGTCCCGGACTGATAGTACTATTCACAAATCGATAAGCACTATTACCGATACCGAAAAAGACTTTAAAAAATGGGCCGTTACAAAACGATAATAAATTATATGAGAATAATAACTTGATGTGAAGCTATATGCTTTGACTCAATGGGGGATTTTCATAAGTTAATGATCTTAGATTATGAATTCTTAAACAACCATAAAACTTAATGATTTAATTCATGTTTGATTGCACTATTGGAAGATAGGTAATTAAATGGATTAAAATAGCTAATAATACATCGAGAGGGCTTGTTAGTGATTTTAGGTTATTTCTCCTACTTGAACAATTAAAATTGATTAACAAACTAATAAAATAAATTGAATAGAAATTAAGTAAAGTCAAAATCCTTAGTAGCTTTTAAAACTTTGATTTCTTTTTATCAAATATTCTTGCTTAATCTTTTTCCATTGCTTTATTTTATTTTTATTTCTTTTATCCTTATAATTTTGACACTTGGTATATAATCTTTGTGGGATAATACTCTACTCACTTTTTATTACTTGTTTGCAATTTTGTGCACTTGCTAAAAACCCTATCATATAATATTATTATGGTGTGTCTTGTGGTATCTAATGTAGGTATTGTAATATTTTCTCCTTGCGTGACATTTTTGGATGGTGCGTGTTGTTCTGGATTGGATATTATTTGTATAAACATTTCCAATAATAAATTTGATGGATACATCTCCCTCAGACTCAGTCTCTCTCTCTCTCTCTCTCTCTCTCTCTCTCTCTCTCTCTCTCTGTATAGATCAGTGTTTTGAGAACCGGACCGATTAGTGAACATGTAAAAGATAGAGGTTCACCGAACTGGAGGATTTGATTAGGTTCAATACGGTTGAACCGGATTTTTATCTATAATATTTTTTAAATATATTTATTAAATAAAATTGAAAATATAGGTTAAAAAAATTTTAAACTCAAATAAAAAAAATTTCAAATTTGGATTTACAAAAAAATATTAGTAAATAATTAAAAAAATAAAATATAAATAAATTTAAAACTAAAAAAATTAATTACCATAAAATATATTATTATTTTTCATTTAATTAATATATTAGGATTTTGGTTTACAAATAAAAAGTCCAAAGTTTAAAATTAGTAGGCCTAATTTTTAGGAGACCCAAATTAAAAAAGCTCATAATTTCTTAAAAAAATTCACAAATTGAATCGAACTAATTTTTACCTATCTAGTTTAGCAATTTTTAGCTAATTTCTGTCAGATTTTTATTTGGTTTAGTCCGATTTTTAGATACCTGATTTTTCAATGCAACCTGGACCGAACCACAGTCCAATTCCCTGTCAGACCGATCGGTCCAATCCAATTTTCAAAACTATGGTATATGTTATGTAGTGTCACATGGTAAATTTAGGATAAAATAATATTTTTGGCTAAGCTAAAAATAACTTGTTTTTAAATAATTATGAACAAATTTCTATATAAATACTATCAATATTCTCGTGCTATGCATGATTAAAAACAATTTTAAAAAATTAAAAATAAAAAATATAATGTATATAGCTTGTTGACAGAGATTAGCAAGTGATTTAGTATCAAAATTAGAAGCGATTAACAAGTGATTTAGCAATGGAAATAGAAAGAGATTAGTAAGAAAGTTAGCAACGGATTAAACACCGATTAGTTAGTGATTTAGTAACGGAATAGAGATTGCTTAGCAAAGGCATTAGCAACTAAATTAGATAGAGATTAGTAAGGAATTTAGCAACAAATTAGATAGAAATTAGACACGCATTGATAATGAAATTGATACTCAGAGACATACTTTTAGGAACGGACATGATTTAAAATAGCAAAGAAATTCATCCGTTGCTAATTTAGCAATAAATTGTTTATCTGTGGCTAATTATTTAGAAAGGAGGTGTTTAGAGAGGGGCGTGATCCGTGGTAATCCATTGCTAAAGCAAAATTAGCAACGAATTTTCTCAAATTTGCAACGAAATTAGCAGTTGCTAAAGTGTGTATTTTTTATAATGAATTATTTCTTAGGAACCAAACAGGGAAACCCTATTTTTTCATTCAATTTCTTAGGAACCCCATTGCACAATAAAATCCATTTTAACCATCACTGTTTATGGAAACCTCAATCAACACGGTCAGAAGCTTTGTTGATACCGACTTTTAGAGCAACCAAACCCTTTATCCCTATTGTTTTCCACCTCATATGATGTAAAATTTCAAACACAATAAGCACATTATTTGTTATTAACCTTCCTAGCACAAAAGTAGACTGGGAGGGTGAAATAACCCTATCCAACATACGATTTAGCTTATTTGCTAAAACTTTGGCAATAATTTTATCAATCACATTACATAATGAAATGGGATAAAAATCCTTAACTATTTGCGACGAACCTATTTTTGGAATTAGAACAACAGAAGTGCAGTTGAGGAAATTCGAAAAGATACTTGACACAATCCACATCTTACAACTCGACACCATCTCTGGACCAATAATCCCCCAAAACTTTTGATAAAAACAAGCGTTAAACTCATCTGACCTTGGAATTTTGTCAATCATTTCAAAAATTGTCGTCCTAAATTCATTATTAGTAAACAACTCTAAAAGCATATCATTATCTGCCAACGAAATAAAAGTAGCAATATTGGCAATCGGTTCGTAAAAATGATTTTTTTACTTAAATAAATCCATGAAATATTGATGTATGATGCTATCCATCTCATCGCTACTGTCATGCCAAACTCCATGCTCATCAAAAAGCCATTGGATCATATTTATTCCCCAAACCTGTGTAGCAGCAATAGAAAAAAAATTTATGTTCATATCCCCATGCCTCAACTAAAGGACCTTGGTACACTGTTACCAAAATAACTCTTCTTGCCTAATAAGGAATTCAACTCCAACCTTATTGCTTCATAGTCAGCATTAGAGGGATCATCAGTTCCCCATCGAAGGTGTTCAAGCTTTTGCTTTAGTTTAGCAATATCAGTTAGAAAATGCAATTGTAGGTTTTTACCCCATTATGCCAAAATTGCACTACAAGATCAGATCTGCTAATAAATGCCTATGTCAGTAGAAACCTGTGTCCACCTTTCACCCACAACATCTGGATGTTAGGCTCTCTAACCCAAGCATTTTCAAAATGAAATTTATACTTCATGCGATTATCAACCCCAGCTTTAAATTTCAACAGAATAGGTGTGGTTTGAAATCGAGGCTATAAGATTTCGAAGTTGACATGTCAAAAACAAGTCAAGCTAATCCTCTATGCATAAAGCCCTATGCAACCTTTCATGTATTTCGCTGGCTCCCCTATCTTTACTCCATGTGAATGGGTAATAAACCATAGGCAAATCACATAAATTATATGCATCCACCGTATCATAAAAACCTTGAATTAAACTAAAGTTTGGAGCTGCCTCTCCCACCTTATTACCTTCCAATATAAACCTATGGAAGATTAGATCATGAGGAAAGTTGTGGTAAAGGAGCCTAAGAATCCGGATTGTGGGATCTTTCTAGGAAACCGTAAAAACTGATAAGATGCTAAATTACGGTATCATCTTTAAAGACATGCATGTCAATAAAGCGGGTAGAATAACCAACAATGCGAACATCAATATTATTATTATTCCACCCGAATAACCAACAACATCAATAGAAAAATAAAAAGGATATCAGATTTTTTTAATTGGCTCCATTCGAATAGAAAGAACAAAGTTCCTAATAAGAAAACTACATTAGGCTTATTACTAAGTAAAAGCTCCTTAAGAGTTGTGATTACCTTAGCGTCACCTGAGCCCTAATAGTTCCAACTTAGGCAACTAATGGCTGTCGGTCAGCTTGCCTAGTAGTGCCCATTGATAAGATATCAGAAGAAAGACCTAGAAGAGCTTCATGGTTCTCATCAAAGGTGCTTCCTGGTTGAACTGTGACCTGATTCAAACCAATTTGGGCTCGCATAGTTACAATAAAGGATGCAATACGAGCCCTCTTTTTGGCTTCAACAAGCTCAACAAACATAATTTCATCATCCTTCCCATTTCTTCCAACCTGGCCCAGGCCCAAATCCTTCAAACCCTCCCTTCTGTCCACCCATCCCATCCCATGTCATCTGCCAAATTTGAATCATTAGGATTCCCTCCAGCATATCCCTTATTCATTTCTTGAAGGTGTGCTGAAATTTTAGAGGAGAGTCCATGTTATGTACTCAAGTGGTTACCTACAGAATCCCAAAACCATTGGAGATCATCTCGATTGGCTGAAGATTGCCTCACCCGTGCTCTTAGCCACTAACCCCAAGCATATTCCACTGTCTCCTTTGGCAAGTGAAGAAATTTTTCATGAAATTTTTCATAAAATTTCTCATTGTGACCAAGATAGCCACAAAGAAAATAAAAATTTGGATCCTTTCATATTTGAAATTGACTGTCTGAATGAAGCCATTAGGGAGTTTCATCTTCTTCCACCATTTAAGTGGCTTTCGGATATCTAGCCACACCCTTACCCGCATGTAAGTCCTCCAAATGCCATTGTCATTGTTAGGACCATACTCCTGAAAGAGCCTAATAAAATCACCAAGTTGTTTAGCCACCCTCTAACATGGTTCCCATTGACAAATTGTGTATCTGGACCTAGAAGGATGAAAATACTAGTTGAATCTACTTTGGGTTCTCATCTTCTTTAAGCTTTTCAAGAACCAAAAGATGATTATTAAATGACCAAGGGCCTCCCACCCAAACTCTATTCAAATCCACTGAATGAAAAATTGGAATAGGAACAAGCATGACTCAATCTCACTTATGCAAATGCTCCTGCTTAGTTACCATAAGTTTGCCAAAGAACCCTTCATGGAATCATAATTGACTTTATGATCACACAACAATTGGCCAAGCAAACATAGGATGTAGTTCGGTTTCATAAGAGGAATCATAATTGCATCTCTATCTCCTCATCATCGAAGAGATTAAGCACCACCATAGCAACATCTGGACCATCATTTTGCATATTTGCCACCATACAACTCATGCAAAAGTAAGACACTCTCACATGCACAAAGCAAAACTTGATTCGTTAATTAAATTTTTAAGTTAGCTTGCTTTTTTTTCCTCTAATAATAAAGCAAGGATAACAATATGTATTTGTTATTATCATAAAAGCTTGAATAATTTTGTATAAATAAATAAATGTATATCCTCAAATATTTAAATTACTTTAGTTGATTCTTATTATAAAAATAATATTCAACTCATCATTTCTTACCTAAATAATTAAAATATGTTCCTAACCACAAAACCAGAAGAATGAACTTTCATGGAATGAAAGAACTTTTTATTCTGGATTTGTTCTTTAATAAAACTTGACTTTATTTGAGAGAAAAAAGAAAAGAGGTTATTTATATTGATTAAATTTTGCATTCCTTATAATGTCTAGGATAATCTTTTAGATAGAAAAGTCT
This sequence comes from Jatropha podagrica, assembly GCA_947857235.1. Classification (NCBI taxonomy): domain Eukaryota; kingdom Viridiplantae; phylum Streptophyta; class Magnoliopsida; order Malpighiales; family Euphorbiaceae; genus Jatropha; species Jatropha podagrica. The sequence continues at coordinate 45,916 of CANUEP010012099.1, read as the reverse complement.
CACAATTAAAGTTGTTAAATGATAAATCGTCTACTAGATATGATTTGCATATAAAATTTGCCATGTAAGACAATTGTGTGGAAAGACATCATTGCTTAGCCAATGCATAAATTAAAAAAAAAATTGAGTCTAGAAGCCAAAAGGCCACTTTGAAAGTTGAAGTGACCAAAAAGATTTTTTAGTGTAAGTAGGGGGCAATTAATATGCATTTAGCTGATGATGTGGCTACCACATCATGCAATCCTAGCAGATCTAATTGTAATACCCCTATCTGGTCCTGTAGGATTAGACAGTGATGTCACATTCTGTGCCAAAAACACAGACTAATTTGCTTATTCATTTAATATGATTTTAAATTAAAAAATATTTAATTAAAAAAATAATATAATTCATAATATATTAAAAAATTGCGTAATAATATTTTTTTTCTTTTATAATATTGATAACTGTTTAAACACCATATAAAGATATCTGTATTTCAAATATTAATTCCTTTGTAGAACTTTTAATAATAGAAATTAAACAATCAAACTGAATTATAAAACAGTCTATCAATTAAAACCCAAAATAAATTCAGTACTAAATGTAAATTTTCAGACCACTATTTACACACTCAAGAAATAATTAAAACTTATACTACATGCTAAATTTTTACTATATACATAAATGTCTGAAGAACTTTCTCCCCCTCTAATGCTGGATTATCAAATCACCTTAACTATATTTATTTTCAACTTGCGCGTAAGAAAACTTATTGTGCTAAGTATAAAACTCAGTGTTGCTATTTATAATTTAAATCAAATAATAATTTTAAAAATATAAATTTTGAAGAGATTTTCTTTATTATAAACATTTATATACAAACATTAATAATCAATTTTATCATTGTATTAAATATTCATCTTTAATTGAATATTTAAAACATTTCAAAATTCATTCCTCAAATTAATATAACATAAACCTATTAACTACCAATATCACATATTCCTTTAATTTAAAAACATATAACAACTCAAATCATATAACAGAACTTATTATCTTAATTTTTCTTAAAAACAAATTCTTATATACGAAGCTCAGATACACTTAGGAGAAAATGAAGCAGAAAAGATTTCAGAATAACTGAATCACATAATTGTGGCCTATGAAACACCACCACATATCAGAATTGTGGCCTTTGAAAGCGCCACTCGATGTGGTCTATGAAAGCACCACCAGAAAACTGACCTATGAAAGCGCCACCGGTTGTGGTTTGTGATAGCACCACCAAAAAATTAGCCTATGAAAGCGCCACCAGTTGATAAGCGCGTCCGCTTATCCATAAGGGCTGATAACCCTAGCATATGATCATAGCTTTCACATAACAGAATGGCCTGATAAGCCGAGCATACTCAAGTACCAAAATAAATCAGATCATACAACACATTCACACAAAGTATATTAGAGCCCAAAAACTTATCTTTTTTGCTTAGTATTTTAAAATTTTCAAATACATTACAATATCACACAGCCCATCCATCACACACTTCTCAATAATCTTTCATCCACCGTTTATGATATTTCACAATTTACCAATATCTAGTTCTTTAATAACTTATATATATTAATTGTTTTAATTTCAAATTCGTGTAGTCACAAATTCTCAATATTTTTAACTTTGTTCATTTCCATAATTTGTCAATGTTTCACATATAATTAACTGTATTATCAATACCACACAATTCACTTATTCTTTAATCAAACTAATTTAATCCAATAACCATAATTTCTAACTTAAAAATTTTCACTTAATCAAATAAAATGAAACTTAAATTTTACCAAATAAAAATCAGACTTAGGATTAGTGTTCCGTACGCAAAATCTGTGATTCTGCCGTTTGACCATCTCGCCGGACCACAGCCAGAACCGCAACCCACGGTGGCCGAAAAGTCGAACCTGCCCAGAACTTTGCAAGGCTTATACCAAAGTGTTCAAAATTTCATGAGGAGCCTAAATATGTGATCATCTTGAACTGGATGTGCCTCATTTGGCCGAAAATGGCCCCGATAGCCACTGCACCACTGCCTTTCATGGTGGTTTCTTCCTTTTTGCGCCATCGCCGAAATTTCGAGGGAAAACACTCACGAGGATAAGGTGAGTCGATTTATGCCTTCCCCTCGGGCTGGGGTTGCCGGAAATGGCAAGAAATCGCCTGCGAACTAGCTGCTACAGTGACCGGATCCTTCTTGCTCCGATTACTCCTCAATGGCGCCATTACAATCCCAACCAAGGTCAAATATACACTCATTTCAACGAGTAGATGAAGTTAGAAGGTTCGTTTGCTGGTTTCCATGGCCGACGGCCGGAGAACAGAGGGAGAGAAGCGGAAAGGGCGTTGATCGGGGAGAGAGAAATGGGCGTGAGACAGAGTGGGATGATGAGAGATAGAGTTTTCTTTCTTTTTTTTTATTATTGTTATTAAATTATTACACTTATTATTATTATTATTATTATTATTATTATTATTATTATTATTATTAACCTTGCTCATTTCTATTTCCCTTCTTTTAACTATTCAACACATTCATAAATTTAAAACCACAAATACCATTATAAATTATTATTTCTTAAATTGTAATTTAACAAATACTTATTATTTATTGGTAAATAACCATTATATTTTTTTATACTTAACAATCAATAATAAAAATCAGTAACGAATATCAATAATTATTTTGAATATTCTTACATTTTATTGAATATTCATAAATTTTATATTTTGACATAAAATTTTTAAAAAATTTTATCAATCACCGATCAAAAAATTTAAATATTCAAAAATACACATAAAATAAAATTACATTAAAATCTCTTATGAAATTTTTTTGAAATCAGAGAGTTACACTAACTCACTAATTTGGCGAGTGTATATCACCTCTCGATTTCTTATATGATCAGATATGTATAAATGATAAAAGAATAAGTTTAGGAGGTCAAAATGTCATTTTAAAAGTGTCACGACCCATTTCCATAGGCCGGACTAGCACTAGGACCTAGATAAGCTTAAGGCCCCCGAGGCCCGTAATAAGCCTAAACTATCCAAAATCCATACTTATTATCATTTAACTGGCAGAATAGTAGCCAATATAATGACATTATTCATATTTTAATCAGAGATAACAATTCTGACCCAACCTTAACATCAAGGGCTGTTCACATCTTGGGCCCATATCCATTTAATAAAAATATTTTTTCATACAATATTTATTTTTCATAATATAATCAAACTATTTCTATCACATAATCTCCAAATATCAATCATTCCCATAAAATTCTTCAATTGTTTAAACATTATTATTAAAATAATACAATCTTATCATAACTGCGGATTTTCTACTACTATACAATTATAAAAATTTTAAATAACTGTATCTTATACATTTAAACAATTCTTACTTAACCTTGAAAGGAAAGAAAGCTAAAGCTCCAAATCCTACCAAATGATTCACAATCTCCTGAAACAACATAAGGGATAAGGGGGAAAAGGTGGTGAGTATAAAATTCCGTGAATAATAACATATAATACTAAACCCACACATTCACACAAATGATACATAAGGCATTCTGAATGAACACTCTCCATTCACACAATGTCAATCATAGCATCTACAAACAACTGCAACCATATGTACATCAAGTGGAGGTTAGTCAGTGAAATCACCTTAACAGGACCATGCTCTCTCCCAAGCATGCTTTAATATCCATCATATCACATCGTGTGATACCATGGTCCTGCGACTTGTGCATCCAGGGAGCCCACCCCCATTCGGGCAAAACCAAAAACAGGTAAAACATTTTTCTTTTTGAAAATATTTTTCCATGACACGTGTCATAATCCAGAGTGCACAAGGGGGGGCGCCACTCCCACCGCTTATGATAAGGCCCACCGACGGCATTCTCACCATGCCCGTGCTCTCAACCCAGGTGATTCACGTCGTCCCAACTTCCACACCACAATCACATATCATCATGTGCAACCAATTATTCACAGCATTCATCATAGCACAACCATTCATTCACATACTAGGTATGCAAGTAATCAGAAATAATAAGCACAATGCATAAAATAAATGATGCTGTAATGAGTTTGGTAAAGCATTATATATTATTACTCACCTAAAAGCAATAAGTTGATTTCCACAGATCAACTCGACTTTCACAACAGTTTATTGAGCTTCCTCAACCTAATATCAAAGTACATTTCATATTCAGTCCCTTATCATTATTATTTTATTCACAGTATCTATTTATACTCTACTTTCATTAAATGTTATTATTTATACTTTTAAAGTAAATTAATTATTATGAATTTATTTACTACTTTAATAATTAAAGAAATAATCCATTTAACTTAAATCCAATTATCAAAATTATTATCCAAATTATTAAAATCATTTAATTAAATATTTCATATTTCTTTATCAACTTATTTCTTTATTTAATATTTTAATTCATTGTTTACTATAATAGATTTTATCTCCTTTGTAAATTAAACTGCCTGAGTTTACACATCACCATACACAGCCCTTCCATCGGCATACCTAATCAATTCCCATTCACCATTCTCATTATTTATCAATTATTAATATTAACATTTACTCTATTGGAATGATTTATCCATAATTAAACTACCTTAATTCCAAATGTATACCATTTTCAATTTGTTATCATTCGTTCAATAATTCTCATAATGTGTTAGCTTCATTAATAATCTGGCAATTCCAATTCACGCTATATTTTTATTTTAATTCGCTTAACTATAATTTAAACAAACTAAATGGTACTACTCAATTAATTGTCAAATTAAATTTGCAGTGATAGTGTAAAATCAACTGTAAAATATACCGATCGCGATTCGGAGTTCGGATTCGGACTCAGCGTGCGAAATGCAGCATTCTGCCTCTTTGGGTACCTCGCCGGACCGCCGCCAGCCGGTCACCGGGCCGCCGTCTACGCCGCCGCCCACGGTGGCCGGAAAATCGATCCTGCCCAGAATTCAACAAGGCCTATACCAAAATGTTCGAAATTCTATGGGGAACTCGATTCTGGCCTTAGTTTTGCAAGACACTGCTTCAGTTGGATGGAATCTAGCTCGACAGTTCTGCCCTTCCACCGCACATGGTGGTTTCGTCCTGTTTGCCCCATCGCCGGAATTAATGGAGGGGAAACACTCAGAAGAGCATGGCGAGTCGACCGCGCTCCTCCTTGGAGACTCCACCTCACGGAAACGGTGAGAATCGCCGGAAAGTTTCACTGCAGAATCTCGAAGCTTCCAGTCGCGATCTCTCCAGATTCCGACTTCAGCTTCACGATCCAAGACCACCGGCGAGCTCCTCTCATCGTGCTCGTGCTGTGGAGGTGTTTAATCATCGCAGGTGATGGCCGGAGGTGGTGGCGCAATGGAAATCGCGCTCTGCGATTGAGGGGGAGGAGGTCGCGCGAGAGAGAGAGAGATGGGGAGGAAGAGGGAGAGTTTTTATTATTATTATTATTATTATTATTATTATTATTATTATTATTATTAAATAAAAACAAAATAATAAAATTTTTAATTATTAATAAAAACAAACCGTCCAAGTAAGTTGTCGGGGAGAAAAAAATAGTAACGCATAATATTTTTTCAAAAATATCCGATTCGGGTCTAATTTTAATTAATTCGGTCCAATAAAATAAATAATTGATCCGATTTTTGATTCGATTAATTTTAAGGGGGATCAAAATAATTTTCGATTCCGATAATATTACGTGGCGTAATATTATTGGCTAAAAATTTATCATTAAATTTTAAATAAAAATTCTTTTGAAAATAAATTAATGGGTTATTTCAAAAAATTAAAGTGATCAAAAGACTTTTTTGCACAAATACCAGGGCCGATTTATATATTCAGTCAATAATATTTAGTACATGAGTGATACATATATCAAATGCAGGCAATTTATATTTTATTAGGGATAACAAAATAATGGTAAAACCCTTAGTCTATAATATATATATTAAAGTGGAAATAAATGGAAGAATATTAGAATCAGCAAAAATATTCTATTAAATTTATGGATCGATAAAAATGTCTCTGCTTAGTTTGATAAAATAAAATTTAATTGAAGATAATTTAATTTTTATTAGTCATATTAATTTTCTATTTAAGTTTAAATTCTGTTGGATAAAATAAAAAATTATACTATATAATATATGTTTTAATATGGTTAGAATATAACATTTTTAAAGATTTTAATTTAATTGATTGAAAAATAAAGGTAATTTAATTTTGATTCGCATATCAATTTTCTATTCAAATCTAAATTCTATTAGATAAATACATTAAATAAGAATATAATATTAAATAAGCATATATTAAATATCACAATAATATAATATTTTTCATAATTTTAATTTTATTAGTTGAAAAAATAAAAGTAATTGATTGGTTAATTATACAATATAAGGTACATATCAAATATATTAATAATATACTATGTTTAATTATTATTTTTAATAAATATTCAATTTGATTGGTTATAATAATTTTCTACAAGCAACTTATTCAAAAAAATAATTTATTATTATTTATTAAAGAATATATTGTAAGATTTTCTATTTGATATAAAATAGAAAATAAAACTTCGCTAAAAATATATATATATAATATAAAATTATGAAATAACATGTTATATTAATAAACCATCTAATAAATTTTTCTCAAAAAAAAAAAGCACCATAAAATTAATTATATGGTTATAAATCTTAGCAAAATAATTAAGAAAAAACTAAAATTATAAATGATGTTTTAAAATAATGATTAATATATTAATTATTATAATGATCAATATGATTTTTTATATTTTAGTAGTATACATAGTTTACGGTATTATATTATGTATGAAAAAACTAAATTAATTAAATTTAAATTATTATAAGAAAATTAAATTGATTGATAAATAATTTTATTTTTATAAAATTTAGTTGTCAAATTATAATAATATTTTATTATTACAAATATATGAAATAAATTATATTAATGATCACCTAATTTTATACTTAATTTGTCCATTTTAGCCACAAAATTTTAATTTTTGTTTGAATGAGCAGTTGATTACAGGAATCTAGCAATTGAAATAGGCGCTAACATATCTAAAATAAAAAATCATGATTATGAAAGAATATAAGAAAAAGTTGGAAAAAAATGCTATAAAATACAAATGGTAAACTGTAATTTTTTTTTATTTTTTTAAAAAATCTAATTCGTGTAAATGACATTATTTATTAAATAAATTAATAGGTAAATTTTAAAATTTTAAAAATTTTTAGTAATACTATATTAATATTTTGACTGAATGCTACAACAAAAGTAAAAAAATTTAGTAATGAAACTGACAAATGGAAATTTTGTGACTTTATCATGTGAGATAAATATAATTTACCTTACATATATTATTTTTCCAATAAATTATTTAAGTATTGAATTTTTTATTTTATTATTTTGAAAAATGATTTTCTATTCTGTGAATATTGTTAAATTTTTAATAATATAAAATATTCATAATATTATAATTTATAATAAAATTATACATAAATTAAATTATATTTGTGTAAAAAATCAAGGACAATAAAGAATGTGCACGTCGCCATCAGAAACTAATTGATTAATAATGTCACTCTCGTTGTTCGCAATTCTAATATGGACCTTGTTTTTAAACTTATCTAGCATTAGAATCCCGTAATACACAAAGTAATATTAAATAATAAAATAATTTTTTATAATATTATTTAAAAATAATAAAATTATTCAGATATATTAAAATAGATTGGCGTGTTAGATTCGATACAGATTTACATAACATGTAATACAATTATGATTAACACGAACGCAATTTATTTAATAATCGTGTCAACTTTGTTTATATGAACACGATATGTGTAACTCATTTAATATCATAAACATGTTAAGTAAGTCGTGTTGATCCGCATATAACTAGTATAAACCGTCTAATAATCAATCTAATAACATCAGTAAAATTTCATGTATAAAATGCATAAATTCTTCAAAATTCACAACTAAAAAAAAAATAATACAGTAATAAAGTTTAAATAGGATTTTAATTGGAGTGGTTATGTTTACCTTAAATAAACAAATCACTCACATAACCCTCATATTAATCAGTGACATGACATATTCATATGTTTATCATAAATGGACGACCCGTTCATGATTTTGATACTAATTTAACCTCAACTCTAATCTGTTTATTTTTCGTGCTAGGTGAATCATGTTCGCGTGTTATGATCATTTTGACACGTCTAAAAATAGTATAATAATATAACCGTGAAATGCATTATAAAATTATATCTTATTGAGATATGCTGAAAAAATTGCAATGCTATGCGAAGCCTTTCACCAATATATGCACTAGCAAAAGTCATGCATGATATGATTTGCTTCAAAAAATGCATACACTATTAATGTATATTTTAATAATTATAATAATTTTGAGCATTTAATTAATTATATTAAAATAAGAAATTAAGTATTTTTTTATTTTATGTTTATGATTTATTTATTTGAAATATTAATGTATTCTACTTATTTAGTGTAGTGTGTTCTAAGAATATGAATGTCTTACTTTTAAAAAATTATCGCATCCCATACATTTTTGTATCTCATATCACGCGTTCATGCAACTTAACTTCTGATATATAATATTATTTCATATATTAAACTAATCCATCAAAAATTTTTTTTTATTATTATTACCAAGGAAAATGGAAGTTTTTTTGAAGAATTTTTGCGTCTTTTTTTTTATTAATGAACGATCAACCTATGACATGACACATTTATGTTCGTGTCATAAGTGGATGACCCGTTTATGATTTTTGATACCAATTTAAGCTCAACCCTAATTATTTTCTGTGTTAGGTGAATTATGTTCGCGTGTTATGACCATTTTGATACCCCTAAAAATTATATAATAAAATGATCATGAAATGCATTATAAAAATTGTAACTTATTGAGATATGTTGAAAAAAATTACAATATTAAAATGTGTTTTCTTAAATATCATGCGAAAACTATTCACCAAGGTATGCAAAAATTATGTATGGTATCATCTTCGTTAAAAAATGCACATACTAGTAATGTATTTTTCAATAGTGATAATAATTTTAAGAATTTAACTAATTATATTAAAATAATAAATTAAGTAATTTTTTTATTTTATCTTTAACATTTATTATAAATAATCGTTTATTTATTTGAAATATTAATGTATTATACCTAATTAGTGTAGTGTATCCTAAAAGTGTAGATATCATATTTTTTTTAAAAAATTATCGTATTCTATATGTTTTCATATCTCGTGTGATATCTGGTATATTAGACTACCTCATACACTAAGTTAATCAATCAAATTTTCTTTTATTAACAAGAAAAAAATATTTTTTTTTCAAACATTTTGTGTTTTTTTATTAATGAACAATGAGAATTACTCATTTAATTTAATTTTTTAAACAATCATTTAATTTAATTTAATATAATAGATTGGATTATTTATACTTTTAATTTAATTTATTGACGCTATTTTAATGAGGATGTAACTAATATATATATGTATATTATTTTGATAAAAAAATATTTAAAAATATAAAAAAACTGTTATACTTATAATTATGACATTTGCTATTCTTACACTTTTTGCATTTGAGGGCACTAGGTTGTCATTTAACATAGATTTATCTTCTTTTATATATAGATAAATATAAATAAAGGATCAAGGATAATCACAACACTAATGTAATAAAAAAATGTTGTCTTTGGGGTTTGGACTAATCTAGACTAAGGTCTAACATTAACAACAATAAAAAATAAAAAATTATAAATATTAATCATGAAAATAGAAACCTCCTGATGCTCCATTAAATCACAGCACAGTACAGCTTTGCTTTTCTTGTCCTTTATTTTCCCCTCTTATCTCTCCTTTCAGCTTCTGCAAAAAAAATCTCAGTTTACCAAAACAAAAAAGAGCATCAAAACCTAAAATCAGAATCAAAGATTCAATTATTCTCTCTAATGGAAGCTGATGTGTCCATCTCTTGAAATTCAAACCCCTCTCATAAAAAATCCTATACTCTTAGTTTCTACTTTCTGATAAAGTTCAGGGTTTTGTTTTTCTGGATTAAATTGGGAACTTATAGAGAATGATGCGTTTTATTGTATTTTTGTTCTTCTGGTTATCAGCTAGCTGTTTGATGACCTCAGCAAGTGTGGTTTTGATTGGAAGCAACGTTACTTTGTCTGTCGATGATGTTGAAGCTAACTTCGGTGAGTCTTTCTTTTTCTTTTTTTTTTTTTTTTTAAATATTGCTGAAGCTGAGAAAGTTTAGAAGTTCGGCCATTTAATCTTTATGGGTAAGGTGAAAGTTGAGACTTTTATGCTTCTATGAATTAATTGGAAACTTAGGTGCTTAAATAAATTGTTTTCTTTAGTTTATTATTGATAGTGTAATGGTTTCATGTTGAAAATTAAGGAAAATAAACTAGGCAATTGAATTTTTAGACCTTCTATATATTCAATAAATGAAATGTTGATTTCGTGTTCTGATTTCTGGTTTTGTTGATTATTTTCAGCTCCAGCAGTGAAGAGCTCAGGTGAATGTGGGTCGTTGTCTTTGGCGGAGCCCATTGACGCGTGTTCAGAATTGTCAAATAAAGTTGAAGAAACTTCAAATTTTAGTTCGCCCTATGTGTTAGTTATAAGAGGAGGTTGTAGCTTTGAGGAGAAAGTTAGAAGGGCACAGAAGGCTGGGTTCAAAGCTGCAATTGTCTATGACGATGAAGATGATGGCATCTTGGTTTCAAGTATGACTTTTCCTCATGTCACGATTATTAATTATCACAATACTTAGTTTTACAGTGTTCTTTAGTTCTATTCTCATTGGAATTTGTGGATAGTATTAAGATACTCTTTCATATAGCAGCAATATATGATTGCTTACATGCAATTTGGAGTAGTAAATGCTAACAATAGTTCCATGGGTTGGTGAAATTAATATTTAGGGTAAGTATGGATGTGCTCTGAATCCTGCTTTAGGTGGATGAAGGACACTTTACTAGTTATTGGTCATGTGCTACTATGCTAGAGAGAGCTTTACTAGGTATTTGAAATTTACTTATAAAAAAGGATGGTTGCATATTCTTCAACTGATGCATAAAATATGTTATTGAAGTATTTATCCTAAATTAAAGTTTTAAGTCTGTTTAGGCATATTCTTCAACCTCATCCTTGCCAAAACCTTTGCTATCTCTTTTTGCTTTCATTTTCTGTGATCTGAGAAGAAGTAGAAGTATTATAATTTCAAAATATAAATATTCAGCTTTGGGATTGAATTTTGAATATGTCAAAATTATTGCTGAATGCAAATTTTCATTTTAAATTTGAGGTCAGTTTGTTGGTGCCTCGATTATGGCATGCTTGGTTCTGCAGGAGCAGGGCCTAAATTCACTGGGAGTATGACAGCAATTTCTTTGGTTGAGCCCTTAGGTTTGTTTTCTGATTTGATTAGTGTTAGTATATTAGGTGAAATCGTATCAACTAAAAAGAACAAACCATGGTTGATATTGATGCATATGTGTTGCAAATCCCTTTAGGTTGGAAGTGCATATGCTTTCTGTTAGGGTCTGTGGAAGTTTAAAGGTTAATATTATGCTTATTCTTTTATTAACTACTCCTTGCATTTAGTGTTGGTGGAAGATCCATAAAAATTGTCTGCAAGTTTTATCTAGCTGTAACTGAGTGGCTTGGGAAATCTAGTACCATTTCTGCCAATTGTTTGAGATGCTACAAGTGAAAGTTTATGTCTATTTGACTAACTGCGAAAAAAACAGGTTTAGCTTACTGAACTTGGGAGCTTTTTACTTGTGAGTTTATGATCAAAATAGGTAGAACATGATTCTGGCAATTTGACACGGTGTATGTATTAAGACTTTCTTCTTGCTTGACTTGAAAGCTTTTGAGAAAGAGCAGAAAACTGAATTTGTTCATGACCAGAATTATACAGAAGTCCTCCTGCCTGCGGCTGCCTGTTTACTGTACTTCTGCAAATAAGGCTCAAAGGATGGAATAAAGGTCAATTCGGTCCTTGAATTTGTTTGGCAGGATAAAAAAGTCAGATTTGACCTTTTTGGCCAATTTAGCCCTTGAATATGTGTAAAATGATTAAAAATATCAGATTTTATTTTTTACGCCAATTTGATCCTTGAACTTGTTTTGATCTTATAAATTAATAATTGATTTAATATAACATGATTGACTTTTTATTCCTTTTTATCCTACACTGAGAACACTGATAAAATTTTTTCAAGAATATAAATTTAAAGTTCATAAAAAAATCATTTATTGTAATATAATAAATTTATAAATATGCATTATAATTTTGATTTATTCAACATATAGATTTCATAAGCGATAACCTATTAATAAAAGTTAATTATAAAATGTTTAAATTAATACATATTTATAAATTAAAAACCATCAATCAAGATAAAGAGAGATACAATATATTTCATATATTATTTTTCTATATTTTGTAATTAATTAATTTCTTAATAAATTGTTAACTTAATCTCAAATACAATTTTAATAAATGTCTATATAATGATTTTTACATTGTAAGTACAATGAAGATTAGAGGTTAAATTGATTTAAAATATTAAAAATAATTTTTTTAATCATTTTAAATAAGTTCATGGATTAAATTGACTTAAAGTGTGAAATTGAATGTTTTTAGTCATTTTATATAAGTTCAAGAGTTAAATTGATCTAAAAGATTAAATTTGACTTTTTTGATCATGTTAGACAAATTCAGAGACCAAATTGGCCTTTCTTCCCTTAAAGAATAGTTGGAATTGAAATGGAGTTGAAGTTCAAAACAAAATAGTTAGAAATCATTTTCTTTTTAGCCACATATTGTAGACGTTAAATAGCATATTAACATTTTTGAGATGCCATACATTAAATAGCATATTAACCTATTTGAGATGCTATCTTCTGTCATAATATATTCTAGTTTAGGTTCATATGGTAGCAAACTTCTGCGTTATGCACACGATTTCTGTTATTTTTTTCTTTTTTAAACTTTAATTCAAGGGATAGGAAGAAAGCATTTGTCTAATGTCTTGTACTGTAAGCTAGGCATTTAACAACTGGATTGCTGGTCCAATGTATTGATTTGTAGCTAACCTCTAGATGATTGATTTTTTGAGTAACTACTCAAAAATTACAGCTTGTGGTAAAATAATATTTGGGTGAATTTGATAAAAAAACGTTTACATAAGACGCTATGTTTCTATTCAATACTCTGTGTGTGTGTGTGTGTGTGTGTGTGTGTGTACATGACAAAGAATAATTTGACCTTTTGTCAATCTTGTATAAAACATTTTTAAGTTATTACAAAGATCCTAACTTAGAATTCTGAAAACTTGCAGTGGCTGGGAATTCGGCTGGTATAAAAATACATGCTGTATTTATATCTAAATCTTCAGGTGAAAAGCTCAAGAATTATGCTGGTTTAAGTGGTGTGGAGGTGTGGTTAATCCCTAGTTTTGAAAATTCAGCATGGTCTATCATGGCAATCTCTTTTATTTCTCTTCTGGCCATGTCTGCTGTGCTCGCTACCTGTTTCTTTGTTCGTAGGCATCGTATAAGAATAGAGCGGCCTCATTCTCCTCGCGTTAGAGAGTTCCATGGGATGAGCAGCCGCTTGGTGAAAGCAATGCCAAGCCTAATATTCACTGCTGTTCTAGAGGATAACTGTACTTCAAGAACATGTGCCATATGCCTTGAAGACTATAGTGTTGGAGAAAAGCTCAGGATCCTTCCGTGTCGGCACAGTAAGTGTTCCCCTCTCTCTCTCCTCAACCCCACCTGTATAAGGATGATATTGCTTTCTTCCAGAATATGCTTAATGTGTATGCTTTAATATGGAAGCATGCTGTTTTCATAGATTTTTCGGTTTGGAAGAGTGCTTTCAATTGTTAGGGATTAGTATTGCACAATGTTTGCTTTGCTCTTGAGATTATAAGTTTAAATCGGTTAATTATTCTTGAGAATTTTGACAACTGGACTGCTGCATGAAGTACTATTACTAGTTAAGTTGGCAGATATTTTTACCCTCTTAGTCATATTTGCGCTATTATTCTAGCTATGATAGAGTCCTGCACAAGTGTAACAACACTTTCTGCACTAAGCCATCCTAACAAAGGAAGTACAGAAAATAAAGAAAACATTTCTTAGTATATTAAATCTGATGCTGGTAGACCTGTACTAGTTCCAGTTACCATATCACAGAACTTTAACAGAAAATTTGAAACTCACAGGTGATCCTGTACTAGGCCATGCCAGACTTATATGCAGTGAATAGCCATATGCATTCCTAAATTAAATGGAAAATTTAATGCTCCAGATATATTATGTATGAAATTAATGAAAAAAGCTGGGGTTCATTAATTGGAACTATTGGAGGGTTTCAACTTTCAGGTTAAGTAGAAATAGGATAAACTGGATCTGTGTTATGATAGTGGGTTAGTTAAAGCGGGATTGTGGTGTGATTGTAGATATCAAATTTAATAATATTGGGAGTGTACATAACATATAGGATAACCTGGTAACTAAGAAACATCCTAGTGTCATCATTTTGTTCATTGAATGGATTAAGTGCCAACAAAGGAAAATTGAGGATGCTGCTACAAGTTAGTGGGTGGGTGGAATGGAGAGTCTGCTGTGTACTTGTTTGTATATACTTGAACGGCAAATTTTGTGTGAAAAATAGGATGTTTAATATGTTTTATGCATAAACTAGTGCTGAGCAACTGCAAATAATGTCCATAAAATAGAGGTGATTGAAACGAGAGCATTGAATGATTATAGAAATGAATGCTGAAAGATAGAATAAAAAATGAATTAATTCATAAAAATTCATCAAGAGGTGGATTGCAGTAGCATATGAAGAAGGTTTCATCAATATTTTTGTTAGAGCAACATAGAACTTTTGATGTATAACTATGTAAGAGTAATTTGATTCGAGAAGCCAAATGAGTAGAAACTGATCCAAAATTCTGATTATTGTATGGAAGATGCCCTTGGTTGTATGAACAGAGAAACTTCAAATTGCTTTGCGAGGTTTTGACTGAGGATTTGAGTTGTAGTGCTGCTCTTTATATTTGTGCATTAGGTTTGATGGTCCCAATGTATAATGAAGAAATAATAGTAGCTTCTCATTATACAGGATTTTTTATCATATTGATTTGGAACAGTTTAGCACCTTGTTCTATTATTTTCTCCATTATTTACATCAACAATGATTTATTTCCTCATTATAAAACAAAAACACAAGAACAAAACCTGATTAGGACTGAATGGGATGGTGTTGATTCATCTGCTATAACCTCCATGTAATGTCTAAAATCAGTCTGTTCTTAAATTGATGGGGCAAAGTCGCAACTGTTGCACACTAACCCCTTTGTTTGTCCGTTTTGTTTGCTGACTTGCTAATACTTGCTCTCACTATTTACTTGCGAATGAGACTTAAATGGTGAGCAGCTGCAAGAACTTCTGTTGCTAGAGAAAAGTTTATATCATCTTCAAATAGATTTTCCAGTGTCTGAATGGAAGACCTTGGAAAAAGAAGTAATTTCTCCTGTTTTTGCTTGTGGAATTAGGAAACTAGATGGCTGAACCAAGATTATGGTATATTTATTATAAGAATGTAAAGTGTCGAATTCGCATAGGCACTTGAATATCTTTGCTCTGTATGTGCATCCACACAGTAAGTGTGAATAAATTTATTGCGCCATTCATAATAATGCATGTATTTGAAGCTATTGAAGAAATTTGTGCTTCAGGTGCGCCTGTAATAACCATGATCTGGCCATTCATAAACAATGCATGTATTTAAGCTAGTTAGGCAATTTGTGTTCTTTTTCCTGTATTTTTAGTAGCTGAATCATATGTTCTTGGACCTTTACAGAATTCCATGCTTTCTGCGTGGACTCTTGGCTTACTTCATGGAGAACTTTTTGCCCAGTATGCAAACGTGATGCAAGAACTAGCACCGGTGATCCGCCAGCATCGGAGTCCACACCGTTACTTTTGTCTAGTGCAGGTTCTTTGGCTTCATCTTCTCTGTTGTCTTCCTTTAGATCCACAACATCAATGTCAATACAAATTGCCCCTGCATTATCACGAAACCCTTCAGTTTCTCATGCTCCCTCTCTTTCTAGCACCCCTTATGTCCAGCAGTCTTTTAGATCGTACCATCAATCACCTTCTCTAAATATAAGCCCCAGCTCAGCAAGTCTAAGGCATGTATCTTCACAAAGGTCCATCGCTTCACATTTAATGTCCCCCCATTCCTTGGGTTACCCATCAATGTCACCTCTTAACTCAAGATACATTTCTCCATATATTCCAAGCCCAAACAATGCCTCACCTAGTTTAATAAGTTCTTCAAGTCATCGTCATCCATACCTGCTCCGTTATAGTGAATCTGCTGCAAGTTTCTCCCCTTTTGCCTCTGCTCAGTCTCTTCCAGAGTGCTAATTTGAATTTCAGTATGTGACTGGAGCTTTTAGGTATGTGCCTGAAAACTTGAAAAGTGAGCCAACATTTATTGTACCCTTTAGAATTCAAGATCACATCTTAAGGGTATTAATGATGTTGGATTGATTTGTTGCCTCATTGTGCCATACCTTAAACAAGGCATATTCTTCTGCCTGATTTGTACATTGTATCACCATTGCACGCCCCTTGTATTGATTTTACTAAGTGTGCCTTTACAGTTGAGTTGTCACAAATTTTTACACAGTTTTATGAGTGTGCTGTATCGAGTTCTGTTAAAATTGATGTTTGAATAGTTTGGATTGGTGAGTATAGTTTTAACCTGAAAGGGGGGGTGTTTTGGAGGGTAAAGTAAGGTTACGTGAAGTTATTGGGCTATTTGGGAAGACTGTTTGAAGGAGGGGAAGGTTTCATTTTTTTTTTTCTTTTTCATTTGTTGGTAGATTATATCAGGTTGTATATGGACTGACTACTAAATCATATCTTGACTGCAAGTGGGAGGTTTCCTAATAGTCGGTTGAGGGGTAAAAAATTTTCTGAAATTCTGCATTTTGTGACCGGCAAATTGAGGAGGTTGGAGATGGTTGAAGAGGTTAGTTTTTCATATTATCCATGTATATCGATTAAAAATATCAAATTTCCCTTTTATAGCTCTAATGGATTTGTATATCTGAAATAACAATTTTCATGAAAAGCGTATTATAGTAACTTTTATATTTAATTTTATTTTCTAATACTTCCAAACTAAACAACACAATATTATTAAATATCATGTAGTAATTTTGCTCAAAAAAATAGAAAAAAATACCATTATCTTAATTTACTATATATCTTACTTTAATTTTCGTTTTCTCCATCCAAATGAAGCCTTGGTTGAAAGAATTCCCTTCTCAACAGAGAAAGACGACATCCCGCCATGAAATTAAATCTGCATTTGCCATCACTATCCCTTTTTTTTTGTCTCTCGGTACTTCATCAAATCTTTTTGATCTTTAATATCTCCTCCTTTTGACAAAGAAAAAAGTGTTCTATCTTCTCAAGCAAGCTTTTCAATCAAGACCTAATTTCTCCCAAATCTGTACCTCCATCTCTCCCTTCCATCACTTACAATGTCATTAAGAAATGTAATTTGTTCGTCCCCTTTCATTCAAACCTTTGCATTCTTCGATTGGACCATCTCGCAGTATGGATTTGTTCGCTCCTTGGAATCGTACAAAGAGATGGCTCTCTCTCACTAGTAACTCAAACAATTTGATTTAGCTTGGAGTGTAATCGATTCAATAGAAGCTATAAATCTCCATTGATGCCTTTGCCATTCTCATTCACCGCTCCGTTCGAGTTGGATTGACTACAAAAAACACAAGCCACTTAATCAAATAGGGATTATAATTGCTATAATCCAATTATACAGTTCCAATTATATAAATTTTTACAAAAATAAAAATTAAATATTTAAATTATTTTAAATACCTACAAAACTTTATATATAATATTAATTTCAGTTACTTTTTACCTAAAAAAATAAATTTCTATAATTTACTCAATATATATATATATATTTGAAATTAAAAATATAATTATTATACAGCGGTGTGAAGTACGAAAAATTACATAGTTAATCACAAATAAATAGAAAATTCTACTTTAAGTTTAAGTTACATAATTTACATTAATTATGTAAATCTCTCTCTCTCTCAAGACTCATTCTCACCCATTAAATAATTTTACATTAATTATTTTATAAAAGCCATATGTTGCAATTTTCATTCAATTTGCGATTTTTATTAAAATTAATTTTTGGTATTTATATAATTTATTTATCAATAAATAGTTTTATAACTTGTAATATTTAAATTTAATTTAATAAATATAATTAAATATTTAATAAATTTTAATTATAATATTTTTTATTTTAAATGATACATTATAATAATTAATCACAAACAATCAATATTATGCTAAAAAATTTATTTCATGTTAATAAGAATTAATTAAAGATTATATTGTACGGAAAAATAAAGGAAGAAAAAAAAAATTGAAAATGAGATTATGATTTGAAAATTCGAAAGGCGCTTAACTTTACAATTAAAATATAATAAATTTTATTTACGAAGATTGATAAAATTTTAGATCATTTGGTTTCATTCCCTCACTATGTTGATAATTGAATGAATTTTCTTTAATATTTAATTATTATAATATTAGTGTTGACAATTTAGAATGACAAAAAAATCTTTTTTTTTTTATTTTAAATTGATTAAAAAAAACATTGAATTTTGACGTTTTTGACAATTATGGCATAATGTCCTAGTTACAATTTAGGGTGCTATTGTAGTAAAAAGTCATGAAATTTGTATAAAGGTCAAATTGAAGTAAAATTTCAATAAAAGATTAAAATTCAGGGTAAAATTGACATAAAAATTAAATTAGAGTGCAATTGCAACAAAATTTAAAGTTGATGATGAAACAATATATTAAGCAAAAAAATAAAAAAAAAAGGGTTGTAAAATTTATTAATCCTAAAAATTTGTGTTATATATAAAAGGCTCGATTAAACATGTCGAGCTTTCGAGCCGAAAATATCATGGGGCTTGAGTTCAGCTCGTTTGCTAATTGAGTTGGCTTAAGCTGGATTTGATTCAAACTTTTCTTTTTTGAACTATTTTCATTTGACCAGGCTTATTTACATTCTCTCTCTTGATGTGAAAGGGTATTAAAGACATTCCTTGACCAAATCTCTTATATTTAGTGCGAGAGGAAATACACGGGCAATCTTTAATTAGGGAGTTCTGGCCCTCTTGTGTAAAGCTGAAGGCACAGCTTGACAAACGGCCATCCAAAAATAAAAATAGAAGTTGGAGTGGTTAGTAATTGCATAAAAATTGGAGCTAACTCCTATTTTCCATTATTATTTTCTCTTCCAATCAGAGATATTTTAACTAGGTGGGTCAAGAAGGAAAATAAATTAATTTTTTATTCCTTCATTATTTTTCCTTTTTTGCCAAACAAGATACAATTGTTTTTCATAGCTATTTTCCTTGGCTATTTTGATTCTTTCAAAAAATACCTTCATCCAAATAGAGTGTTAATGTTCTTTTATGATTTAATATTTCTGACTTCTTATTTTCATTTACATATTATCTTAAGAGTAATAACTCACATCTTAATTTTTTTATAATTTATTTAATACACATATTTTACACCAAATAAAAAAAAGAAACATTACATAGATCAATTAGAGCAACTCCAATGCAAATATGGATTGCTATAATTTAATTGCCATATCAGAAAAATAGAAAATTTTTTTAAAAAATGTTCTCCAATGCTAATGTCTACTTAGGATGCCAAGCTAATGTGTCAAAAAAATCAATAAACACTGTCTATTGCACCTTCTATTTTTAGAGGGTTTCTTAGACAGTGTTAATATTTATTGCTTTTTAATAATTGATTACATATTAAATTGTGGGTTTAGAAAAGAAAGAAAGAAGAGAATGGAAGAATATTTAAAATTAATGCATTGAAGAGAGTTTTTTAAAATTCATTGTCAAAAAATAAATATTCAACTACATCATCATTCACACCTTCTATTTCACATGACACATCAGCCACAATCCACACTAGCATTGGAGTCGCTCTTAGTAAATGTATAAAGCTGAATATATTTGATGACGTGGCTTTTGTTATTTTTTAAAAATTTTCTTTATTTTTTATTTGATTATTTCATTTAAAACATGAGGAAGTATAGGAAATTTTAAAGGTAAGTAAGCAAACAATAGAGTTTGTTACTTAGTAAACATACAAAGCACCCAGCAAACCAAGCAGGACCTCTTTTTTATTAAATAAATTAACATAACCTTCAAATCCACGTTTTTTTATTTATTTTGGAAGGTAAGTTGTCGTGATTAGAGCATGGAGGCCGCGTAGTGTTTCCTTGTCTTCTGTTTATTTATTTTTTTTTATTATCATAAAAATATTGTATTATTATGAGATGGTTAAGAAAATATAATACGAGAAAATAATTAATCCATACGTCTATTTATTTGAAATAATATTAATATTGTATTATAAACGATTATTTATTTATTTGAAATATTAATGTATTATTTGTTTAGAATAGTGTTTTCTATGCATATGGATGTTCTATTTTTTAAAAATTATCATATTTATACATTTCCATATCTCGTGCTCTGTGCCTGTAGAACCTAGCTTTTGGTATATTTCTCCTACACCAAACTAATCAACTAATATTTTTTTTATTATCAATAAAAATGAAGTGTTTTCTTTTTAATTTACTTTTGTGTCATTGAAATAAGAAATTAACTATTTTTTTATTTTACGTTTATCATTTATTATAAATGATTGTTTATTTATTTGAAATATTAATATTTTACTTATTTAGTGTATTATATTCTAAGCGTGTAAATGTCCTATCTTTTTTTTTTAAATTGTCATATCCTATTTGCATGTAAGATAATTCGTGGTATATACCAAGCTAATCAACATGATTTTTTTAATACTAATATATATATATATTTGAACGGTGATAATAATTTTAAAAATTTAACTAATTATATTAAAATAGAAATTAAGTATTTTATTATTTATTATTTATTATAAATGATTATTTATTTATTATCATATCTTGTATGCTTTCGTATCTCATGTCTCGTGCATATGCTACCTAATTTTTAGCATATAAGACTACGTATACGTCAAGGTAATTATTAAAATAAAAAAATTAATTTTTTTTTTTTTGTAGTTTGGGTTATGTGTATTTTAATTTAAACTAATTATATCAAAGTAAAAAATTAAATATTTTTTATTTTTTATAAATGATTTTTTTATTGTCATATATCACGTACGTTCCGTATCTCGTCTCTCGTGTCCGTGCAATCTAACTCTTGATGTATAAGATTGCCTCATACACCAATGTAATTATTAAAATAAGAAATTAAGTATCTCTTATTTTGTGGCTTGAGTTATTTGTATTTCAATTAAATTTCTATTAAATTGAATGTATTATCTTGATGGAATGTAATTAATAGATATTATCATAATAAAGATATTATCTAAAAATATAAAATAACTTATCTTCTTATAATTGATGTCATTTCATATTATCTTCTTATAAATGTGCTAAATAATTGTTATCATTCTTAGACTTAGCAATTTCAGATGTTTATATTTGGCTTTCATATAATGCTGCTCTGCTTATATATATATATCACTTGATTTGGGAACAAGCTTACTCTCGATTTGATAACAATTCTTTAAGGTTTATGAGAGAGTTATGTAAATATTGTGGGTTTACTGAGTGAGCACAACTCAAAAGAAAAATTACGATATTTGTATGTATTATTTATCCTCACGTAGCAAAAGATTTAGTGTTATTCTTGGATATAAACAGTTTGTCGAATCACGTTAAAATATCATGTCTCCTCAGTAGGGCAATGGGAATTCGCAACTAGGAGGAGACATTAAAATCCAATAAGATGACAAGTAAGGCAATGGTGTGCCAATGTGTAGGTGGACACTAGGCATAAGTGCACTGAAGCGTGCTAAGTTGCCTAAAGCTGAGGGATCTAAGGGACGTGTCTCAAGGGCAAAACTGCGAGGGTGAAGCACAACATTCAAGGGAAGAATGTTGGGGTCACTATGTGAAGTGAAGGAGGCACACATGAATTTGCCAAGGGAAGACAACGGTGCGATGAAGAAGCCTGTGCGTGCAAGGAGTAAGCTACCAAGCGGAGGAGACAGAGCAACCAAAGACATCATCGAACCTATCCACTTGAATGTGACGAGAAGATTTGTTGGTGGTGTCCCATTCAAGTGGGCACCAACCATTCGAAAGTTTATGGTTTGTTATTTTTAGTCAAGGTTAGTGTAGTGGTAGCTCAACAACTTTTAACTAAACCTTCCTTTTTCGTATATAAATATGGATGGGAAGAAAGTAGAGTGTGTGCGCAAATGAAAAATGAAAAAGAGAAGAAAGAAAGAGTCTGTGCGAGTAGGAGATATAGTCTCAATGCAATTAATTAGGTATAATTAATTACAGATATTTTATTCTAGGGCTCTAAAGGATGTTTACTTCAATGGGGTTGACATAAACAGTGGATTTGAGAGTGAATTTACTCACGAGATTGCTTTAGTGGAGTTGGCTTAAACATTGAATTTGAGAACGATGTTACTCTCGATTTGATAGTAATTCTTTAAGGTTTATGTGAAGGTTATACAAATATTATTGGTTTACTGAGTGAGCATAACTCAAGAGAAAAATTATAATATTTATATGTATTATTTATCCTCATGTAGTAAAAGATTGAGTGCTATCCGTAGATATAGACAGTTTGTTGAACCATGTTAAAATATTCTGTCTCATATTGTTTTCTTAGCATGTTTATATATTTTATCTTATTGAATTCATTGTACGATTATTTAATCGTGGAGCTACCGATGCTTCGATAACAAATTGTGCCGTAATGAGTAATTTTTTCCCAACAACTGGTATTAGAGCAATTTTTCTCAACACTATATATATATATATATATATATATATATATATATATATATATATATAAAGCTCCTGTTCCCACAGTAAAGGCCAAGTTCCTATTCAAAATAGTAAAGGCCAAGCACTGTTTAGAACAGTAAAAGTCAAGATTCGGTGGCAGACAAGATACTGTTCACCAACAGTAAAAGTTAAGATTCGGTGGCAGACAAGGTACTGTTCACCAACAGTAAAAGCAAATAGTAAGATTCCTAAATTTCTCTATAAAATGAGAGCCTCTCCTCATTGTGAAGGCACAGCTTTATATATATATATATATATATATAGATTTTAATACAACTTCAAAGCAGAGATGTATTTTATTGATACAATAAAACAGTGTTCCTCGTTTTATTACAACATTCTATTAAACGACTCCAAATAAGATATCGTTTTTATTGAGAAATCTATATATTCTATACTTAAAACAAAATCAATCCATCTACATAGGCAATTTCTCAAGGAACAATGCTTTGATGTCATCTTTGAGAATTGTTGAGTAGGTGTAGGAGTCCGAATATTTGTAAACAAAATCGATTACGCGTGCAAGATTGACATAATACTTGAGAAGAGTTGTGGACACCTCAGTTGGCTTCATGCATGCTTCATTCATATCCTTCCAAGCATTTGCACACATTTTCTGGATCTCATCAATGGCCTCCTTTTGTGAAACACCATTTTCTTTCATGTAGCATTCGATACCTGAAGCACAGTGTCCTCTCTCTTGCTCATGCTTCAAGAATTTATATTTGTTTGTTAGAGTATGTTCTTTACATAAATTTACAAAGTTTCTTTCTTTATAATTAGTGATTACTGCTAATCAATCTGTAAATAATGTCGTAATTCTAGAAAAGTGAAGAAATTTTAGAATAGCATGCAATACCTCATGGGTGGTTACGTCATCCATCAGACGGCAAATTAACTTGGAAGCATTTACAATTTTAGGATTTTTTTTTACCCATTCGTACTCTTTGCTTCCAACAACCTTTTCCATTCCAATAAAGGAAGCTGCTGGAAGTACACTGTAAGTGCTCGACACTAATCCATTGCTTATGTAGTCCTCGAATCCTGGCACATACCCCTCATTGAACCACTTTGCTTCGATAAAGTATGCTCTCACCAATTCCTTGAACTAATTATACCAAACAATGTTCATTAATTAGGTGTATTTAGCAAAGTCAATTCCTTGAACTAATAATACCAAACAAAGTTCATTAATTAGGTGTATTTAGCAAAGTTTACAATTAATAGCGTATGTAGCAATCTTACAGTTTCTTTAGCATAAGCTGTTCTCTGGGATCTTCCTTCAGTCTCATCATTTCCTGTTTCATCAAAAAGATCCAACACAGCCCTATAAAGGACTTTCATGTATTCTGGTAGCTGATCAATAGCATCGATATTACACCTGAAAATTTGAACGAAACGATTGTTAGGAATAGAATACCACACGGGTCTGACCGAATCAGTAGTTTTCTTATTTGTCTATAATTAAGACCTTTGAAACGCAGTTGTGAACTGTTGGAGTTCATCAAGGGTACCATATGCATCATATGTATCATCTACCACTGATACCATTTTTGTATACTTGGTTATCATCACACGAGCAAGAGCATATTGTGGCTCAAAATGAGCTCCAATTGCCCAAAGATATATCTCCACAATTCTATCTCTTACATACGGAAGCTCTTCAACCAGATTTAAGTCTTTCCACCACCTGATGAAGCACAAATTAATCGTAAGTATACACTAAATTTTCGTCAAGAAATTACTATGAAAGATGATATTTACTTACTTTGAGACCAAAGCTAACTCTTGTTTGTATAATAATTGTAGTCTATTAAAATCCAGCTTTGCAAACTTGAGAAGAGTTTGATTTGGAGAGTCTTCTTCCGCATAAAATGATATGTATTGGCGAGTCTCTATTCTTTCTATGCCTTGATGGAATGGCCGCAGCAAAGCATTCCTTATGCGGGTTGCAAGATGAGGACTCGATTGTGCAGCTAGGATTTCTAGGCGTTGCTTTGTAAAAACAAGAGCTTCATCTAAAATTTCTTCTCCATGCACACTTAGAAAGGTAGCTTCGTATAAGCTAAGAAGGCCTTTCACATCGTCAC
Organism: Jatropha podagrica; assembly: GCA_947857235.1. Classification (NCBI taxonomy): domain Eukaryota; kingdom Viridiplantae; phylum Streptophyta; class Magnoliopsida; order Malpighiales; family Euphorbiaceae; genus Jatropha; species Jatropha podagrica. The sequence goes on along the minus strand of CANUEP010012099.1, from coordinate 20,610 downwards.
TTATGCTTTTCTTGAATTCTCCATTGTTGTCGTTGAATTTTTTGAAGACGTCTGCTTCAAAGCAGTTATATTAGATGAGTGACACTTTATCACTTAACTTGAACAGAATAGCTTAAGTTGTTGGTTTTGGTAAAGAATTGGTAAAAGTAAAGAATTTGTTAGAGGAATGACACGTAGGCTGTCCTTCAACTCTTAACTTGAACAAAATGAAGAGGGAGAGAAATGGATAGTCATGAGAATGAAAATAACAAAAAAACTGTTTTATGCTTTGTAAATCCTTTGCTATGAGTGATGAATTTATGTTTTCCTCTCCACCTCTTCTTTTGTGTTTATAATATTTTTTTTATGTTTATAATATTTATTTCTCTCGTTTTTTCTGAAACTATTTGAAGTTCTATTAGCAAAAAACTCAGTTTAATAAATTTAACAGACTGAACTCGATTCTGCTTATCGAGTTTATTTAAAAAATGAGCTGAGATCGAACTTGATTTTTGAAGCTCGATTTGAGCAAATGTGTAGTTTTAATACATATAAAACGCATAGAAATCGGTGTAGATTACTTACCGCATGGCATTTTACATCCATGTTGTCTCAAAACTTGAAATAGAAGTGCTAAAGTATAGAGGTCATAGTTATTGTCATCAAGGGTATTAGGAAGAGCAATGAAAATATGATTTAGTTGCTCTTCAATCTCAGCCTCAAAATGATATGAAACTCCAAGACGATATAATAAGTTGATGAACTCAATATTCTCAATTAATTCTCCTGTTGATTGCTTTAACATGTCCTTCACTTGTCGTTTAAGTGCTTCCACCTCTCTTGTATATGCTTCAAATTCCTGTGAAAAAAATATAAATAAACACAATGTCGTTTCTTTCACCGATGAAAAATATTCGAGGAAGAATGACTTACAGCTTCAAGGGGTGAAGACAAAGCAAAGCTATAACCCCAGACACTGGGGGGGAAGTTTCCCAATGGACGAAAGATCTCTTGCTGTGTTTTTGATGGAAGAGACAATTTAGCCATTTTCAGGGTAGGGAAATAATTAAGCTGAAGATGGCAAGTGAAGTATTATATGCTTAATGCGTGTAATGCTAAACACACCAAAGTCTGTACCGTATTTATACAGAACTTGAGGTTATTAATTTATTCCAGCTTATGAGGAACTTTCTCGTATTTAGGTATGTAGTTAATTTTTGACTGTTTAAATAATACTTTATAAGCAGCCATAAGAGACTCATCATCAAAGCAGGATTGACTCATTGTGCTACTACCACTAATTATTTCTTTTTTATTATAAAAACATTGGACGTCATCATAAAAAATTCTGGTATTTTATGTCTTATCTATGTGTCATAATTATATATATACATATAAGGAAAGTTATGTAAATTTGTTTTGATGATGATGTGACTTTTGCTTATGTGGCTTTTGTTATTTTTTAAAAATTTTGTTTAATTTTTATTTGATTATCTCATTTAAAACATGAGGAAGTATACATACAAACAATAGAGTTTGTTACTTAGTAAACATACAAAACACCCAGCAAGCCAAGCAGGACCTCTTTTTTATTAAATTAACCAAACCTTCAAATCCACATTTATTATTATTTTTATTTTTTTTTTGAGAGGTAAGTTGTCTGTGATTAGAGTAGATAGGCACCGTAGTGCTTACTTGTCTTCTGTTTATTAATTAATCCGTTCCTGATGTTTGACTAAACTAATTAAGTTATCTTCCTAATTTGGTAATATTGGTTAATCGCCTTCAAGATTTATCTCTGTTAAATCACTTGGTCATTTTGTTCGTTCTTTTGAAATTTTTTCATTAAAACCTTTGGAAAATACTAAAATACCCCGACACATACGAAGGAAAAATAATTAATTCTTCCCTGAGATTTGAGCAAACTAAATAAGTCATCTTTGTAGTTTGATAATATTAATTAATGATCCATAAGATTTGTTTTCGTCAAATCATTTGATCATTCTGTTTTTTTTTTTCTGTTAAAATCTTAAAAAAAGACCAAAATATCATTACACTTAAGAAGAAAAAGACTGAACTAATTTAGATTATTTGCTTTATAACAGAATGACAATTAAGTCTTAACAAGTTTACAATTGGAATTCTACAAAAACAGTGAATTTTTTTCTAAAATATTCTTACTATTCCTATAGTCCTATCTTCATTCATTAGTTGTAGTTTGTAATGGAATATATAAAATAACTTGTTCTCTTGAATATTGATACCTAAAATTAAATGCCTATTATTTTTATTTAAATTAACTCGATATATATTTTCTTTTTCATCTTATTGTTGGTGGCTCAAGACAGTAGAATGACACATTACGTTGATCAATAATTTTTTTTTTTTTTTTTTGTGAATATCAAATAATAAATGTATACCTTGACTCTTCGTTTTCCCTTTACAACAAATGAAAATTCTAACCTAAGTTAGTTTAGTCTTTTTTTCTTATGTGTCAAGTATTTTCTTTTTTTAAAGGTTTTAATGAAAAAATATGGAGAAAATAGACGGAATGACTAAATGATTTAACGAAAGTAAACCTCGGGAATCATTAATTAATATTGTCAAAGTGCATGGATAATTTAGTTAGTTTAGTCAAATCTCAGAGATAAATTAATTATTTTTCATTCTTAAGTGTCATGGTATTTTAGTCTTTTTCAAAGATTTTAATAGAAAAAAAATGGACAGAAGAATCAAGTGGTTTAACGAAAATAAACCTCGGGAACCATTAATTGATATTACCAAACTGTATGGATGACTTAGTTTGATCAAACCTTAGGGATGAGTTAATTATTTTCCTTGTAATATATATATTATTATATAAAATATGATATCCAAAAGAATTTCTTCTTTCTATATTACTCTTTTCTCCCAAAAAAATAATTAACTTTTTATTTTTACACACATTAAGTAAAAATTATTATGATTAAAGGACAATTGTATTCATATAACTTTTTTACTATGTCTATTTTAAATAATATATGAGCAATTCTTATATCTGAATAATAAGTAAAATTAATGAGGATTATTGAAAATAAAATAAAATTATTTAAGTGTATAATAGACAATGTGAAGATTAACTATAATGTAAATAAGGAAAATGAACTATATTTTGAAATTTTTACGCTTACCGCTCTTTGTTTCTCTTTTCTCCTTTTTCTATTAAATATTTTTCTTTTTCATCGTTAAATCACAATAATCAAATTTGCAGATATGAGGAAAGAGCAGTTCTTGTTTCTAATTACAGCACTTCACCCAATTTTTTGTTCTTTTTGCAAATTTTACATATTTTTTTTATCAAATGAATTCTATATCATACCTGTATGATATAAATCTGTTTAGTTCGAATTTTACAAAAATAAAAATGAAAAATTTAGATTATTTTAAATACCTACAAGACTTTATATATAATAATAATTTCAGTTATTTTTTTCTAAAAAAATAAATTTTTATAATTTACTCAATATATATATATATATATATATATATATATATATATTACATTTGAAATTAAAAATATAATTATTATACAAACATGTGAAATATGAAGGATCACTTAGTTAATCATAAATAAAAAGAAAATTCTACTTTAAGTTTAAGTTGCATTGACCAAATCTCTCTCTCTCTTTCAATACTCATTCTCATTCATTAAATAATTTTACATTAATTATTTTATAAAAGCCATTTGTTCGATTTTCATTCAATTTTGGAAAAAATAGAATACGCATACATGTGGCTAAATATCACTAGTCGGTCTTTGCTTTTCAAAATACATTAAAATTTCTTTATATACTAAAAAATTTGAACTTTGGCCTTTTTAACAAAAAAACTTGAACTTTTAACATTGTTAACAATTTTGGCCAATTCTTTTAATTGCTATGATTGATATCGCAAGTTAATTTTTCCTTAACAATTATGACATCCTTCATCAACCGTTATTGCTATATTGATGTGGCCATTAGTGGAATCCTCATCATGACATGTCACTTCTTAACTGTAAATTTGTAAGGTATAATTATTAAAAGAATTAGACAAAATTGTTAAAAGACTAAAGTTCAGGCTTTTTTTAGACCAAAATTTGTTAGTTTACTAATTTTTGTCAAGCTTCTTACATGCACACCAAAGCACAGTCTAGTTGTAAGTGCATATATAACATAACAATAGATCTAGATTTTTTTTATTAAAATTAATTTCTGATATTTATATAATTTATTTATCAATAAATAGTTTTATACCTTGTAATATTGAAAGTTAATTTAATAAATATAATTAAATAGTTTCATTCTCTCACTATGTTGATAATTGTATGAATTTTCAGATCTTCTTTAATATTTAATTATTATAACATGAGTGATGACAATTTAATGACTATAAAAATCTCACTTTCTTCTTGAAATTGACTAAAAAAACTTTGAACTTTATCCTTTTTAACAATTCTGGCATAATGTTGTAATTATAATTTAGGGTGCTATTGTAGTAAAAAGTTATAATTAAGGTGAAATTAGTATAAAGGTTAAATTAAAGTGAAATTACAATAAAAGATTAAAATTCAAGGTAAAATTAGCATAAAGGTCAAATTAGAATGAAATTCAATAAAACTTAAAGTTAACGATGAAACAATATATTAAGGAAAAAAAAAGGTTGCAAAATTTATTAATCCTAAAAATTTGTGTTATATATAAAAGGCTCGATTAAGCATGTTGAGCTTCCGAGCCGAAAATATCATCAAGCTCGAGCTCAGCTCGTTTGCTAATCGAGTTGGCTTGAGCTCGATTTGATTCAAACTTTTCATTTTTGAACTATTTTGATTTGGCTAGGCTTATTTACATCCTTATCCTCTCTCTCTCTCTATATATAATAAATACTTGATGTGGAAGGGTATTAAAGACATTCCTTGACCAAATCTCTTATATTTAGTGCTGAGAGGAAATACACGGGCAATATTTAATTAGGGGGTTCTGGCACTCTTATGTGAAGCTAAAGGCACAGCTTGAGAAATGGGCGATCCTAGATGAAGAGCAGCATCCTTAGGATTTTGGGTTTTGCGCCCCACCCGGTTAAGAGCCGGTTGATGTGCCATTTTAATTAGATTTATAGTTTGTAATTAGTGTAATATTGTTAAATCTCTTGAATGCTTGAATTTCAAAAGAAATTTAGTTTTTCATATATATTATTATTTGTAGCTTGTATAGTGTATGTTTGTTATGTTGGTTTCTTAAAGTGCTCCAAATGAAATATGTATTACTGTGTTTGTTGTGTTTTATTTTCTTCCGAATATTTTTTGAATATAATAGTTTTTATTTTGTGTTTATTAGTGAGAATATCCTTTAATCCATTTCTGCATGTTACAAAATTAAGAGTTTATTTAGTAAAATTAGCTATTTTGTAGTTATTAACTGTTTTAGTAACATTTAACTGTTAATTGTTTGACTACTTTTTGTAAAAAAAACTAAAAGTTAAAAATTATATAAATTAATTTTTTATAAAATCTAAAAACGAGGTCATACACTATGTACCGAATACTAATTTTAGTAACATTTATTATTTTCACTAGTCAAAACTATAAATATTACTGAAAATCAATTGTCGAACACAATCAAAACACTTGAACGAGGAAAAAAAGTACCCATATATACATCAAACCTAATCACCTGTTTTTGTTTTACAAAAACTAGTTTTGGAACTCACATAATGCGTGAACTAAAATAAATAGATAAAGAAGTTTAAAAAACCACAATGATGTCTCCTAACCACTCACCACCAGGCCAACTCAGCTACTTGACAAGCTTTTCAACCATTAATGATGTAAACAAATTTATAAATCTGAAGGGGCAACGTCTCCTGCCGGTCACCCTTTATATTCATCACTAAGAATATATATATGATATAATGTTTCGAACCTTCTATATTCTCTATATTATTAAAAAATTAAAGAATAAAATTAAATGTTAAATAACAAGGAGTCCTCTTATTCAAATTTTTTATGTTTTCCTCTCAAAATAATAATTTTAATTAAATATTATATGAAATACTTACTTAAAATCTCATATTATAATTGATCATAATAAAAAAAAAAAAAACCTTTTGATGCCACATGCAGATTTATGCTAATGATGGGAGAAAGAGAGCAGCAAAACATTGTTAGATAGTGAATACAGAATAATACAAAAAGCCTATTTATAGAAAAACGGTTAAAAATGGTAGTTCAACTCACAAGAAAATATTTAACTTGCAAGAAAAGCCCGATGTGATTGAAAAGAATAGGTTTCATATGGCGGAGCGACTGCGACCTCAATTTCTTTTTTTTTATATAAATATAAAAGTATTAATAATTTTAATTTTTAAATTAAAATTATATATATATATATATATATATATATATATGTATATATTTGCAGTTAGCAGGACCGCCGGCTAAAAATAAAAACATTGGATTGATAGCAAGGGTCAAACTCAGGTCACTTGAACTGAAAATTGGAACACAATGTCACTAATGACCTCATCACTTTTTTAAACAATAATATCCATTAATCAATCGCTATCAATCACCAATTACATATGTAATTAAGTATATAAACCTAGGAAAGTTTGATAACAGAGGATGTCTTGCTAAAGCTGAGCACGATAAAAAAATTATTAATTCAAATTAAATATGTGTTATTATATTTTAAAAAAAAATCATATTGCTGTGATGTTTTAATAAAAAAAATCTGAAATTTTTTTTGGTTGGATTTGATTTCTTTAAATTCAAATCTAAAAAGAAAAATAATAGTTGTGACGTTCTTAGGATACCTAATTAACAAATAAAACTCCAATTAAATCACAGTTATTATTTTATAAAAAACTCCAATTAAAATCAGCATCCTAAATTAGACGGAGCTGGCCATAGAGGACTTCTTAATATTTTTATTTTCTTACTAGCAATTTTCAAATTGGCGCCGTCATCGTTTACTACCACTTTTAATATTAATATTGTAAAAATAAAAAATTGGGTAAAACAAGATGGCGCTGTTTAGATGGATTTCTTCTCTCTTTTTTATTATTTTCTCTCTTCTCCATTGTCCTTTTATTTGAATTTTCCAAATTCAAACCATAGAGAAGATGATGTGATTCAATTTAACTTTATCATTACAAACATGAAAAGATAGTTTATACGAATATCTTAGATCTAACAAGCAAAACCAATCCGTACTACTTTGCGGGTAGTGCTACTACTATAATTTTATTTTTTTAATATATATTTTATTAATTTTTTTTAAAAAAATTGATTTATTAATATTAAATCATCTTTTAAAAAAAAAATTATACTTGAGTAATAAAAAATTTATTTCATGAATATATGTAAATTATTATGAATAAAAAATTTGTTTGGTCTATTAATTATTTATTATAGTATAGTTAGATTAAAAAACGATTTGAAAAACTTAATGCTAAGCAATAAAAATATAAAAGTTTTAGAATGATTTTTTTATTTGCTATTAATTAGTTATTATCGTATAGTTAGAAATAAAATAGAATGATAATTTAAAAATGCTAATATTCATTAATAAATTTTTTATTTGGAGCATATGTAAGAAAATAATTGAATATTAACTAATTTGGATAATTTCATAAATTATAATTATATCTCACAAAGTAATTTTAGGCATAAATTTATATTTGTATTTCTCCGTGCACATAAAAAAGGAAAAATTTTTATTCACATCAATAACAATAATTTCAAGTGGACAAAATTAAATATTAAGACAATTTATTTGCTAAAAAAATTATTAAATGAAGATGTTTACATAACATTTTTATTTTTTGAAAAAATATTTGATTTAAATTTTAAAGTAATAATCTAGTTGATATATGTAATCAAAGGTTTTTATTTTTTTATAGTGTTAAAATTTGTACTTATTCATTTATACATATTTAAATGTATTTAACTTTGAGAAATATAAATTAAATGAAAAAATAATTTTAAAAAATTAAGAAAAAGGAAAAATTAATGGTTGGATTTCGCTCATTGAAATGACCTTTTTTCTATTGAATCTTTATACATACGTTTCAAACAAATTATCAATAAATTACAGTATTTTAGAAAGTAAAACATTATAAAGTATAGCAAGAAAAAAATTTTGAATGCAAAATTATTAATATGCCTAGTTAAAACGGTACACTTCTAATGCTCATTTATAATAAAATAAAATAAAAATATAAGGCTGCAAATATATGTGATATGACTCTTAATTTAAAATTAATAAATCAATTTAATTTTTAAAATTATTGCTATTATAAATATCAATAAAAATTGAAAAAAAAAAGCATAAATTATAATATTTCTACACATGCTCAAATAAAACATAATTTTATATCATATGTTAAAAGGACATAGAGATTGAAATAGTCGTATAAAGGATTGTAATGGTAAAAATTAATGATAAAAAATTAAAAAGACAGAAATGGAATAACATGATTAAATTATTAATTTACTGTTCAATGTGAAAACAATGATCTGCTTTATTGATTAAAAAAATAACTCAAGGTTGAAAACGAAAATTTACTGTTTCTATGAACAGTAAATTCTGGTTCAACTTTAGTATATACAAGCTAATGAAACTACCCGCGCTCTGTTGCGGGCTTCGCCTTTAATATTTTTTTCATTTAAAATTAATTTTATTAATGTTGTTATTGATATGATTGTTATTTATTGTGTACTCAAATTTTTATATATTTTATCACGGAAAAAATATATTCATTTTATAATTTTTTTTATTTTAATGTTTTTTATTACATAAATATGGTTTAGATTTATGGAGTTTTCCGTTTGAAAGTAAAAACTATTGGTATTTTAACTATCAAGCAATTTAAAAAAAAAAAATTAAAATTTCTTATCATAATTTTTTCATATAAATTGCTATTGTAAGTGTAGAAAGAAAGCAAGGATAGAGACTTCTGAGACAAAAAGAAACAAGCATTGTTTGTATGGATAATGTTTGTGGTAAATTTCGAGGATGGTGTAAGCATTTGGATGTGTTAGCTATTCAAGTCAAAGCATGGAAAATTGTGAGAATGAAGTGACACAAAGAAGTATACCTAATTGGTATAAATGACATGAAAGAGGAGATTTTGTTGACGCGGACCAAGATATGAAGGATAGTAGCAAGGCTGAAACGCATAAATGTAGAGCTTGATTGACTGAATTTAATTTTGGATGTGTCTACGATGTAGGCATACTAGTTTAATTTTCGATAAACTACCAGTTTCGATCATGGTTTTTGATAAATATATATTATTTTTTTTATAAAAAAGGTAATGGCTTGATTTTAAGATTATATTTTTCTTTTGAAAAATTAATGAGTTTAAAAATATTATTAAATGTTATTTTAAATGATTTTTAGAAAGCTCATGCTCATATATAAGAAAGAAATAAATTAATTTTACAAAATAATCAAATCAATTATCATTTTTTTTTCTAACTGTTATTAATTAAATAAATTGAAAAAATTTTGAAAATGTTTCAAACAATGTAATTTTGCACTATGTAAACAATTTAAAAGGGAAAAAAATTGTTAAACTCCCATTTGTATCAAACAATATAACTTCAGACTAAATATTTCACTTTTTTTTTTTATCATTTTTATTTTGATTTTTAACCTTTAAGTAAAGTGTATTTAAAAAAAACATAAGTAAAGTGTATTATATAATAAAAAATTATTTAGACTTTTAGAGGTATTAGAATATATTAAGCAATTATAATTTTGAAAATAAAAAAAATTATGGTTTGAACCGAACTAAATCTGTGGATTTCAGTGTGAAAATAAAAAGTTAAAATTAGGGCTATTTTGGGTTGGTTGCCACAAATAAAAAATTGTGTAGAATCTAACAAGCACTTTTCATTTTCAGTGTAAAATAAAAGCATATTAACAGCCATGTGCATATTCAAATAATACTTTTTTTTTCAAACAGTACATTGCTGGACCATGACCATCATAAAGCATTTTCACACTAATTAACAAAATTTAGGTTAAATGGAATCCGATTAATCTGATCCGAATTTAATCGGGTTATTCAGGCAAGGTCCGAACTATTTAATGGTCGGTTTAGTGCATCATAATAATCTAATTTCAAATTTCGAGTTTTTTCGGTCGGATCGGGTCAGTTGCTCACCCCTACCGATTACTTTGATTCTATTGACACCGAAAATCTCTCTTTTCTCTCTCCAATTACAATCTTTTTTTAATTTTTAAGCCTTATCCCAATTAAGTTTCTTTAAATCAATTAGACTATCACGGCCCGAAAACATATTAATTGACTTTTCAAAATTCATTTTTGGTTTTTCAATTAAATTAGTTTTACTCTCAAATTAATCCTTTTTTTTTTAATTTATTTGCCGCCCTCCTGCGAAGGTAAGAGAGAATTGAGATGTAGCTGAATCTTTCAACCAATCCGTAAAGCCCCCAAGATCCGCAAGGCTAAGGTATGTTTCCATAAATCCTAAATTTTTCTTCTTCTATTCCTTATTCACAAATCTGGCTTGTAAAAATATGATAAATAAGACTAAAATCAATCAATAAAACTTCAAGATAAACAAGTAAATTTTGTGATTTTTCCCCTAAATTGCGAACCAAAATTAATAAAAACCTCCCTTCTCCTTTCTCATCATCTTTTTATTACTTGTGGGATAATTTTATTATTGTCATTGATTTTGGAGTAGTAAATTATTATTTTTATTTTTATTGGGTGATGTGTAATTATCCTATAATGGCCATCAAAAGGTTAAAGATAATACTCCCTAATTTAATTTGAATTTTTTTATTGCTTTATTTAATTATTCATTATTTTGTTTCTCTTCAAAAAAATTATTGGTTATTTTGTTTATAATATTTTTTATATTGTTCATGCATTATTTATATACGCATGCATAATATTAACTGTTCATTAAAATTATTATTGGCTCAAGGTCAACTTTATTTTGAAATTTTGATGATTATGCAAAATAAATAAATTTAATATTATTATATGTGTTAAAGTTGTTTTATGCAGATTATCTTAAGATTTTTAAGGAAAGCTTCCACAATCTAAGATTCTTTAAAAACCTTGAAGAATATTAAAAATCTTGTAAGGGTTAGTATTTTAGCAAACACGGTAGGATATTGAGAATATTTCTTATAAACACAAAATTTATTTTTGTCTCTCTCAAAATCATTTTTAAGATATTTTTGAAATATTACCTAAAAAATAAAAGTCAAATCTTTGCTCTTTTAATTCACTTATCTAAATGAAAAAGATTTTGGCTTATATATTTTTGGTAACTAATAATTGAGTATTTGTAAAAGATTCATGTATCTTTTTATTTTCGAAAAGTCAAGAAACTCTTTAAAGTAAAGATTCAATGTCTTTTATAAAGAGATTTTTGTTCCTCTTATAAAAAAGGTTTTTCTTCTTTCGAAAATTAGTAGTTTTTTTGGCAAGAGTAAAAGTTAATTACTTCAAGAAATATTTTTCAAAGCTTTCTCTTCAATCCTCTTCGTTTCTTTTCATCAATTTGCTTCAAGAGATATTTTTAAGTGAAAAGAAATTTGATAACAACATTATTTAAAGAATAATTCTAAACTTTATTTCTGTTTTCAAAATCTATTTTTTGTTCTTTCTATGCTTATAATTGCGTTTCTCTCTCTACCCATATAAATTACTGTAATTTGTTGTGGACTAGAGGCTTTTAAAAGAAAAACATTTATGTAATAGCTTACGTGAAAAGCTATGGTATAATAGGTTATCAAGCGACCTTCTCCTTGTGTGAAATTTAATGTCTTGATGTGACTTTCTGTTTTTTGCAAAAACAGAAAGGGTAGAGGTTGACTAGAACCCTTAGAAATCTAGTGGGACAAAGGTTAGATTTAGGTGATAATCTATTTTTTTGTAAAGTCGATCTGTCTCTTATTCTTGAAAAGAGATAAACATAGTGGAGGATATCAAGATGAGTCTTGAGGAGTGAATATAGGCGAGTTAGTATCGAAACCCTATAAATCTCTGTGTTTATCTTCTTTTATTTTCTGAAATTCTGCTTAATTATTTTCTATTTACACAACTATTAATCTTTTCAAAAATGGAAAGTTGTTATTAAGTTTTTATTTCTAAATGTGAATAAACTTTATTTTTATGGAACATTAAAATTCTGAATTTCTTTATTTTGATTATACCAAGTTTTAATATATCCTTCTATATTTAGTATAATTCACAATTTGAGTTATAATCAGCTTTTCAATCTTGGATAAGATTTGTGAATTAGTTCTAAATATAATAACTACTCCTCATAAAGTCTTTTTAATTTTGCATAAGCTTTGTGAAACAGTTCTAAATGCAATAACTGTTCTTCACAGAGTCATTCTAATCTTCCAACAGTTTGTGAGAAAATTCTAAATTTGATAACTAACTCTCATAAATGCTTTCTAATTCCGTTGCAATAGATTCTGATCTTTTGTTTTGAAAGTTAAATTTTTTTTAAAAAAAACCCAATTCACCCCCTATTGGGTTGTGCCATAATAGGACCCACAATTATTTTCTTTTAATCTTGTTTTAATTTTAACCTAAACAAATTATTTCTTTTATACTAAAGCCTAATTAATGAATTGTCTTTGGTTTCAAGTTCTAGTGCACTTTTCCATTAGATATTTTTTCTTGGGCGTTAAATTGGGCATTTTTCTTAAGTTTTCCCTTTTATAATTAAACCTGAAATGGCGACTTCCTTTTTGTAAAAACAAATCAGGTTAAATAGGGCTTTCCGTATAGTTCTAATCCAATTGAGTATTTCAATTTCTTTACTTGAAATGGTGTTTGGACAAGATCTTATAGGAAAGTGAATATCCTCATTGCATGGCATGTCCCAAATATTTAAACCTTTAACAAACTGCCTCTAGCCATCCCTTTAATCTTCATTTTGTTTCCTATCCACACTGTGGTCGACATTACTAAGCATACTTCATGGTTTTAAAGGATTACCCCTCCTATATTATGTGATTCTTCATCCAAAACAACATCTTCAATCTTAGCATCCACGTCAGTATATTTTGCACTTAATCCAACAATATTCTCCACTTTAGTATTTTTTCCACTCAATCCACCAACATCGTTCACTTCAACCTTAGAATCCACAGTGACACCACTAGTTCCTGCCATGCCACTATGCCCTACTTAGCTTTGTAAATGAACTACTGTAGGCTTAAATACATATTCAATTTGATGATCCAATAGCGTAGTTACCATCAACTTGACTAAAGAAATCATCAGACATCACTATTTAAAGGGGAGATATTCTATTACCGATGTGTAAAATGAGTAATGCAATATCCTTGAACATGCTAACATAAAATTTATCTTCGTCATTCTCTATCTTAATATTTCAACCATAGATGATATCTACATTTGTCTTTATTTTGTGTAGCTAACACATAGCATAACAATGTATGAAATTTTATCGGGGTTAACATTATTTATGGTATCTTATTGTCCTTCATATAAAACTTGATCACATACTGTGGAGGAAGCATGATAATAATATCTTGAGATGCAATTTATCATATAGTCAGTTTAAGCGTTCAACTACTTATACAATGACTTATTACCTAAAACAATCCTAAATTCCCAAATACACTATTGAAATCGAAGCATAGAACTACAAACGTGTAATCCAATCTTTATATAATGTAATGATACCATGATGGTCAAATAATCGGCTTCTTGCACAACCTAGTTGTTGGCTCAAGGGTAGGGGTGGCCACGATTCCAGTTTTGAAATTGATGGTTTTGATTTCAAAAGATATAGAACCAGAATCAAACTAGAAACTAACAGTTTCGATTACGGTTTAGAACTGAACGGTTACAGTTCTAGTTTTAGTTACTTAATGGTTCCAAAATCGACAATTCCAGGTGGTTCTCCTCCTAGTATTCTTATGGATCACATAATTATAAAATAAAAAATTAGGAAATATTTTTTATTGAAAATTTAAAATATAAATATTTATGAAATAATTTTAGAAAGAACTTTAAGAAAAGATTTAAAAAAAGGCTTGAATTTAATTTATTTGTTTTAAAAAAAAGGTTTGAACTTATTTTTATTTTTCAAAAAAAGGGCTAGAATTTAATTTATTTTTTTTAAAATGAAAAGGGGTATTTATAGTAAACATAAAAAAATTGATTTTCTATAAATCTCCTTAAATCTAGTTGTTATATAGTTGTTAGAAGGATTAATTTGGAAATTTCACAAAAATATTTGAAAAAATAAAAAAAAAAGATTGTAGAAACTGGGTGGAACAGCCATTCTAATCGGTTGGAAAAATCGCTGATTCCAGGCTATTTCGGCTGGTTCTTCGAATTGTCGGTTCACAATTCCTCAAAAGTTGAAACTAGAACCAGACTGTAGATCTCCGATTTCAATTTCAGTTTGGACCAATTTTGATTTCAGTTCTGAAAACTGTAAAGTAGCTATCCCTACTCAAGAGTCAATTTTATTTTGAGATTTTGATGATTATGTAAAATAAATGAATTTAATATTCTTGTATATACTAAAGTTATTTATGCAGATTCTTAATACTGAAGTTGCTAAAGGAATGAAGCTCCTACAATAGAAGATTCTTTGAAGACCTTGAAGTTTATTGAAGATCTTTTAGTGGTTAGTATCTTAAGAAATATTATAGGATAGAGAGAATATTCTTTTATAAGCATAAAATACTGTTATCTCTCTTTTATTTTCGAAAATTGCCTTCAAAAGAAAAGCACAAATCATTCTTTTTATTACGATCACCTAAATGGAAAAGAGTTTGGCAAAAATAACTTTTAGCAACTAATGATTATATGTAAAAAATTCCCATGTACTATCTTTTTATTTTTGGAATGTCAAGATATTCATTCAAGCAAAGATTCAACATCTTTTATGATGAGATTAATTCCTTTTATAAAAATAATTTTCTTTTTATGAAAAAGTGTGATTTTTGTAAGAGTAAGAGTTAATTGTTCAAAGTTTCAAATCTCTCAAAGCTCTCTCTTTAACCCACTTCATTTCTTTTAATCTATTTTCTTCAAGAGATATTTTTCAAGTGAAAAGAAATCTGGTTACAACTATTTTCTGAAGAAAAGTTCTGGATTTTCTTTATGTTTCCAAAATCTATTTTTTATTCTTTCCATGATTATAATTGTGTTTCTCTTTGTCTATATAGATTCTTGTAATCTATTGTAGGCTAAAAGTTTTTAAACGAAAATTTTTTATGTAATAGCTTAGATGAAAAGCTATAGTGTAATAGGTTATCAAACGATCTTCTTCTTGTATGAGATTTAATGTCTTGATATGAGTTTCTGTTCTCAGCAAAAATAGAAAGTGTAGAGGTTAACTAAAACATTTAGAAATCTAGTGGGACAAATGTTTGATCTAAGTGCTAATCTATTTCCTTGTAAAGTTGGTTTGTCTCTTACTCTTGAAAAAAAACAACATAGTGGAGGATCTCAAGATGAGTCTTGAGAAGTAGTGGATAGAGGCGAGTTAGTGCCGAACCACTATAAATCTCTGTATTTATCTTCTTTTATTTACACAACTGTTAATATTTTTAGAAATGCAAAGTTGTTAAAAAGTTTTTGTTTCCAAACGTGAATAAGTTTTATCTTTGTGGAATATTAGAACTCTGAATTTCTGTATTGTAATTTTACCAAATTCTAATACGTCCATTTATTTTTTATAGAATCACAATCTCAATTATAATCAGTTTTCTAATATTGCATAAGCTTTGTGAAATAGTTCTAAACATAATAACTGTTCTTCACAAAGTCTTTGTAATCTTACAATAGCTTTGTGAGAAAGTTCTAAACTTGATAACTGACTCTCACAAACACTTTCTAATTTCGCTACAACAGAATTCTAATTTTATATTTTAAAATTTTAAAATTTTAAAAAATGCAATTTACCTCTCCTCTTAGATTATGCCATACATTAACAAGACCCACACTAGTCTGTCACAACCTTGTCAGAGAGGGCATTTGATGTAGCGAATTCGATAGCAAGAGCAAAGAGAATAGCCTATTCTATTTCTATTTCTATTTCGAAAGATCACATAGATTCCCTTTCTTTTTGTGACCAAAAGCCCATCTTGGGCAAGGGAAGTTTTATCATTAAGAAAGAGATGTAAAGCGGAGCTTGAACTTAAGCTCAAACGTAGAGGAGCTTGACCTCAAGTCGAAAAATGGGCTTTCCCTCCAATGACTAGTCCAGTCACTAAAGAAATCGATCGTTTGAGTTGTTCCGTTCCATTCAATTTTATAAAAAAATAACCTTCAAAAAATGAAAAGTCTTCTGAACCCAAGGGAACGAAGAACTAAATTAAAGCGTCCTTTACACTTCTTGTGTAAGTGTAAAGGATGTTTTGTTTTCCATTCACAACGAGAGAATGGTTTTTTTTGTTTTCATGCTCAAGGGTTATTTTGTCTTTTTGCATTCTTATAATAGCAAAAACCATTGATTTGGGACGAGATAACCTTTTAATGAGACGAAACTGAACATTTAAGACTAAATACGATATGAGGATGAGAAAATTAGTTTTATAAAATCTTAGGGACTAAATAATTATTTTCCTTCCAAATTTTAAGTTAATACTTTGATGATCATTTTATTAAAGTTACTTAAAAATAATAATTTTTTAAACATTATTAAAAATTTAATTAATATTTTTATTTATATAATACTCTCTCTATTTCAAAATATAGATCCTTTTAGGGTGTTTTGTCACAAAATATAGATCCTTTGAATATCTTAAGGAGTAATAAATAATATTCTTTTAATATTACCTTCTAATATTATATACTATAACTATTTTTATAAGTTATTTTTAATTTTGAGATAAAACATAATTTGGTCCAAGTACCTTTGATTTTATTATAATTTTAAAAAGACTTTACACATTATAATGTATAAAAAAAGTAATTATATTCTTAATGATTATTTTATATTTTAACAAGAAAAGTTATTAAAATTTTACCAAAAAAAATTACCTTAATAATATTAATTTTATTAATATTAAATGAAAGGATTGTTTCTTTTATAATTCTACCTTAATAATATTAATATTAGTTTAGATTTCGATAATCCTCCTTTTATCACATACGTTATAAATGTCTTTTATTCCTTTTTGTTTCTATTACATTTAAATGTTTTTCTAATAATATTTTTGTCTTTTAATATCCTTTGTTATTAATTTTTTATGAGTTTGTAAAGCAACGTCTCCTATCTCATAATGTATGTTTTGGATGGTTTTTCAATAACATATATAGATTAGCTGAGAAAGTGCTAAACATCATCGGCCAGTTCATCGGAGTCTCCAAATTAGAAATCTACGTACTTTTCAAACATTGATCAAATCCTATAAAGAGGAACACTCACTATATATTTTGTACTTATTACATTAATTTTTTTTATTTAAAATAATTATATTGATCTTAAAATAGAAAATGTGACTTCGCCCAATTAAAATCGGTTTCACTTCTAACCGTTTGCACTTCTAAATGATGATTTCTTCATAAATTAGCATAAAATAATATTTTATAAAATAAAAATCGAAATAAATAAATATAAATATAGTCAAAAAAAAAATATATCATATATGAATTGCTATAATTTCTTTTCTAAATATATCGACTCATATTTCTTACTTATTATTCATTATTTTTTTAAATTTATTTATGCATGAATTTTTACGCTTTAAGTTATCACTCTAATAGAATATAAGTTCTCACTAATTTTCCATCAATATTTCATGTTTATATAGTAATATTTTTTTCTCTATTTCAATTGACCATATAAATATTAAATTGACATTCTTTTTTCCTTTGTAGAAATAACTCATTCATTAGTTAGAATAAAAATTTCCAATTTTACATAATATATTTGAATCATACTGCCTTTGTATTGTATATACTTTAAATTTTATCATTTATTCAATACACATATTTTACAACTCAAAATTAAATATATTATAAAGTCACGCAAAACGTAGAAAACTGCCTAATATATATATAAAGGAGAAACATTCTTTTTTTTTTTTATATGCTGACATGACACTTTCTAAGAAAGTGGAACTCCTAATATTTGAGTATCGTGATTTATATTTTTTGTGAATTTTTTGAGCATTTCTCTTTTTTGTATCCACTTTTTCTCTGCCGTTATTTATTTTTCAATAATTAATTGTCTTCTCATTTTTATGAGTTTTAAATTCACTTAATTATGGCAATATAAAGAATTTAAATATTTCAATTATATTTTTTTAGATTTTCATAATTTGTATATATATAAATAAAGATTTTTTTGGTTTTTAAATTTAAATCAAATATACTACTTATTTTTTTTAGAAATCAAATATATGATAGAAAAACAATACAATGTCTAAATCTTTAAATTTTCATAATTTATAAATATAAAAAATTTTATTTTCATATAGTCTAAACTTCAAATCAAATATAGTGTGTTTAAAAATTTAATAATTTAAAAATATTAAAAAAACCATATGTTTAAAAAATATACATTGTTTTTGGTTTGTTTGGTGATGATTTTTAATTTTTGAGTAAATCATTAGGTATAAATTTTTTACTTTTCTTCTCATGATAAGTAATCTATCGATGTTCGAGAATAGTTTCATACAGTTTAAAAAAAAATTAAGATAAGATGATGTAGTATTCTTTTTTTTTTTTTTTCTCTCCCTTTTGATTTCTTTGATTATGATTTTTAGTTTTTTTAGTAAATTATTAAAGATATAAATTTAGTTTTTCTTCTTATGATAAGTTAAATATTTTCAAGTTGATAATATTTGAGATCTTTAAATTCAATTTATTGTTTGTATGACTATCAAATTTATCATGAAAAAGGCTACCGGATTTATTATGAAAAAGACTATATATGTGATTTTTCTTTTTTGATTTCAAATTTAAAGAATTGAATTGATGTGAAATTAATAATTTTAGCTGTTAAACTTTTATTTTGGTTGATTGAGGATTCGAATATTTATATACCGTCGCATATAAATAGAAAGTTTAAGATTCTCCTTTTGTTCATTATTCTATTTTTTTATTTTATTTTTACATTTCTTTCAATTGTTGAAAGCTTAATTTAAAGAACATTGTGATATTTCTTGCATTATTTGACTCGTTTACTTGGTTTTATTTATTTTTTATTTTACATTTTGCATAGCTTAGTTTTATTTTGTTTATTTTTATAACGATTTAAGTGTGTGCAATTTCAAAAGATTTAAATATATTTTATGCAATGATGAATTAATTATTATGTTTTAATAGGTTTTTTAATTATATACTGGAAAAATTATCATTTCATCTCTGAGTTTTTATCAAATTAATAACTTCGTTCATGTATTTTGGTCAAATTATACGGACGTCCTTAAGGTTTGGTTCCGTTTAACAATCCAGTCCTTCCGTCCAAAAAGGACTCATTTTCCGTTAATTTTACATTGAAAAGACAAAAAAAAAAACCCTTATTGTGGGAACCACAAAATACAAACGGTTACATATTCTTTTTCGCTTCTTCCTTGCTAATTAGAAGCCAAGTTCAAATTCAACCAATGCTAAGTGAGGAAGGCTTATCAATTTCAAAGGCAACACAGCCACATATCTAATAATCAATAGAGTATGCAACTAGAGACTAAAATCCATGAGTGCTTCTAACAAAACTACCATATGTCCAACAATCATCGAGTCATCACAGCAATCTGCCTCTTCCTTCTATTGCAAATTTGGATTCTTGAATCAATGATTTTCTTGTGTGTAAAAAAAAAAACTAAAAAAGGGAGAAAAACAAAGAAAACAATTAATAATAGTTGAAAAAAGAGGAATGTCCAGTTATAGTCTTTTTTGGGTTCAACTTCAATGCATTTGTGCTACTGCAATTTCCTGACCCACCAAATGGAAAACGAAAACACAACAGAAAAAGACACCATGAAACTACTGGCAATTACATAAATTGCCCAAAAGCCATTGCTAAAACGAACAAATGCAAGAGATATCACTAGAATTAATTGATAAGTAGTTTGTAATTTTCAAAATATTAATAAATACCAGACCACTACGCCTTTGATTGTTGCAAAACTAGATCTCGATGACAATGCAGATCATATACGGTATCTCGAATATCATTCGCGGCTGGGGCCGGGTATGTCTCTGAAGGGCTATGCAAGGTCGATGTCGAAAGGTGCTTCTTAACATCCTTGTTACTACCACTCATGTCGCTGGAACTCGCAAGAAGCATATTAGAAGGCATGGTGGCACTGCAAGAAGGAGAGCCTCGACTGGCGTTGTAAAGGCTTCGACTAGTGGAAGGAAGGCCAATGATGTGATTAACAGCGGCTGAAGGTTTGACAATTACCTTACGTCGACTGTTTAGAGGTTGAAAAATTAACTAGAGAGGATGGGAGGGAGGCCGTTGCTTTTTCTAAATTTGGTTTTTGTTAATTTGTGGGTCCCACAATAAGGCTTTTTTTGTCATTTTAATGTAAAATTAACGGAAAATCAGCCCTTTTTGGACGGAAGGACTAGATTGTTGGACGGAACCAAACCTTAGGGACGTCC